>JAGXCT010035736.1:0-79136 GCA_022495035.1 Philopotamus ludificatus | reverse complement strand
GCATTAACTATACATTAAAAATCATAGCGTGGGATCGAAATTCGATTAAAAATCTATCCAACTATTTCAGTAGCATTTTTTTTTTTAGTGGCAATACTCGAGAAACGTCAAGAGAAACGTCAATGTCTAAGAAACGTCAATGTCAACAATAGGGTAGCCTCCTATAATTATTATATTTATGGCGTCCGAAGAGCAGATAGAATGTGCGGCGCTGATGCGGAGGCGGCTTGTGCGCTAGCACATGCAGTACGCGGCCACCATGCGACACCTGGGCCAGTGGGGTTGCCAGTGACCCGAACGAACCTGCCGAGACGCCCAAAGGTCCCGATTTTCATTTTTTCTATTATGAAGACTTTTTAAGCATTTTCGTATATTGCACTTTCAGATTCAGTTTTTGCATGCAGTTGGTGTGCGGATGTAAGTATATAAATGCTTATAGGCTTGAGTGTATGCGTAATATCGACGAGCGCAGCAGTGCCGTCGAAGCCGAAACGTAAAGTGCCCTCCACACGTATGGCAAGTGGAGCCAGCATAACAGAGTGTATTGCCCTAGGCGTGTACGTTGGGTGAAAATGTGCGGGATGCCTTAGTCTCCACGTACTTGTCATGGTGGATGCATGTTTTTTAGCGCGCATAGCGTATTTTGATTCTGAAGGGCTTATAAGATTAATTGAAAGCTAAAGAGTTACCTTGGAGTTTTTTTCTACACAAAGGATATGACTGGCTACTGCAATTTATTACCCGTGACAATGTAAACAGATTTATTTCACAATACGTTGAGGGGCTTTGCTAATATTATGGTGATTGTTAATGTTATGTTTTATCCTAAAAATGACAAAGAGAATGTGTATATTTTCCGAAAACTATAGTGCGACGTATCCGTTCATTAAAATAGGCAGAACTGATTACGAAGCCTTTTGCAAACACTGTAATAAGTATTTATGTATTAGTCACAGAGGAATTGCCGATATAAAGGATTACATTAAAAAATTGAAAGATACTTCCAACGTAGCATCATCAAGCACTTCTTAACACTTTATGTACCGCACCAAAAATCATATTAGATTTTTTCAACAATCTCCTTAGTGAAGTCTACCTTTGGTTTCTTCATAGTAACAGAAGCATTTTTCATTCGCATATTTTGAGGGAGAAAATAGTAAATTATATAAGTTCTAGATGTTGTCTCTTCGTTTGAGAATATATCAATGGAAAAGTCAAAAATTCAATTCTTAGCCAAAAAATTAATTTTAAATAACATACAAAGAGAGCGAAATAATTAAGCCAAGTTTTACGAAACATTGGCGGAATATTTAAAACAAGGCATAATTGTAACGTAGAGAGAATATTCTCGTTAATGGAGATCCAGTGGAAAGACAAGCCAAATAGACTTTCAGATACTATTGAAAACTATGATTTCAACTGTTACGAAATGTAGAAGTATCTACTTAAAAATAAAGCAGTCTTACTATATGACAAATAAAAAAAAAATAACCAAATAAAAATGAATAATACTGTATATTATTATGTGTTTCATAAACACTATTTATTGTATTTGTTTAATTTTTATGTTTATAATTGATATTTTCGTATGTGTATATTGTCATTTAGTTTCAAATTAAATGCTTATTTTGGACTGTTTTTGTTCCTATTAATAAATAATTAATGTTAAAATTTGTTGATTTTATTTTCTTATTTAATATAAATTAAAAATTACGGCAACCTGCCTCGGTGGCCAAGTAAGTAGATTACTGAACTAATAATACAGAAGAAAAAAATATATATATCAAAGGGGTGGGGGGGGGGGATCCCGGTTTGACTTGCAAGAAATCTGGCAACCAACACAGGGTAAATTTCGGATAAAAAGTAAACCATTAAAAATAAATCTCAAACAGATATTATTAATGTCATTTTGTGTATGACAGTTGGGTATTATAGTTGTGTATAACACTAACCTTTTAAAATACCAAATTTTCATTTTAATCCCCAAATAAATGAAATGGAAAAAAGGCAAATACGATTGCACAAAATAACAGTATTCAATAAATATGGAATAATTTAGTATATAAAATGCTGAATTTCTATTAAATATTATTTTTCATTAAAAATAAGATAATGTTGCCAATTAGCGGAATCAGTTAGATTATCACTTCCAAATATTATAAATTTCTCTATGGATTAAAACAAAAATATTTATATTAAATAGCACATTTTATTTATTTTATTAAGCGTTTTGTGTAATTATTTAATAATTATTCCATTTTGATTATTGAAATTAAAGAAATTCTTTTCCACCCTTGCAGTTGTTGCCAACTGAAGCAATTGCTGACAGCTGTCATCAAAATGGGGTGCGATGGCTGTCAATTCACTATTTATGAGTTCACCGTACTCGTGGCTGACACAGAGCGTTTTATTAAGTTTCTGCATGATCATAATGTTGTGCGAAAATATTTATTTTGTCCCAAATGCAACAAAGAATGTAGATTGACCAAGACATATCTTTTTGTTTGTCAAAAAATGAAAACCATACGAAACGGAAAAAATAAGAAGCGATATAGATGCCCATTCTCAATGTCTATGTTCCAGGGATCTTGGTTTTCTAGAAGCAACTTGAGTTTGGAAAAGATATCACTATTCACAATGTATTGGGCTGTTTTGCCACCTCCGCGTATGGATTTTTTGGTAAACGAACTGAAGATGACCAGCAGTACTGTCGTTCAATGGTCAAATTGTTGTCGAAAATTATGCATTGCATGGGTAGATGACAAGAGGCAGTTAATTGGAGGGGACGGAGTAATAGTAGAAATAGACAGGGCTCGGATTAAAAAAGGACGTTCAGGATTAGGCAGTTGGATATACGGCGGTTGTGAAAGAAAGACTAACAATGTCTTTGTGGAACAGGCTCCGGATAAGTCGAAGGAAACGTTACTGGCTGTGTTGAGTAAATGGTTAATACCCGGCACAATAATAGAATCAAACACATTAAAGAGTTATAAATGCTCGAAGGATGAGAACTTTAGGCAATTTAAATTTGTCGATCGGGATCGAAAGACTAGAAGAGTTAAACGAGTGTGGCAAGATTTAAAGGGGATTGTGCCCCGATTCGGCGTATCCAGAGAAGGCTATGGGGGATATTTAGCCGAGTTTCTTTGGAAGAGGAGCAAATCTTCCCTTCGCGATAGAGTACATAGTGTGTTTGCCGATTTAATTAGAAACGTATACAGTCCGCAGTCTGTTGATAATGTAGACTTAGAATTGGAAAATTATAAAAAACCTGTAATTTAAGATTATGCACGAGGTAATTAATATTTAATATTATCAATAAAAGTGAACTTTAAGATAAATATTTCATAAAACTAATTAGATGTTGAATTTTTTTCAGAAACTGAAATTTTTTGCAAACAAACTGAAAATATATATATGAAAACTTTATGAGTAATAAATGCGCTAAGCGGGATATAATGATAAATTGAGAATGATGAATTTTCCATGGAATTAATTTTCCACTCATCGAAAATTATTTCTACCCTATTTACAGATGACTATTATAAGATCAATAATTTTATTATTTTAAAAGTATGCAATTTTATGCAATTATACACACATTATTATTCATTTCGTGTAATTTAAATATTCTTAATTTTTTTTATTGCAGAGGCTGTGCAGGATCTTTGAATGAAAATTTACTATATTTTAGATGTTCAGTTAGAATTTCAGATATTTAAATTCATCAAAAATTATATGGATATCCTTAATTTGTTTTAAATTTTATATTTAATAAACTGATCTCACTATTTTATTAATTATAATACATATTTTATTATAGTAGGTCTGATTAGGGTTAGTTTTATCAATTTCATTCATATTAATTCGTGCTACGATGTTTATTTTATAAGATATATTAACTCTGCAATGTAGTAGGAATCTATTCTTTATTATCAATAGTGTTAATTAATCTACACTGTAGAATATTTTAATTATTTTTAAAACTTAAATTAATAAATTATTTTTAGATAATAGAATAGAATATTATATAAATGTGAGAGATTTGTCTAGATGTTTATTGTATTATATATTTTAATGTTAAATTACTTTATAATTGTATAGTCTACGTCTATGCATGTATTTCTCTGAATATAAGACCCACTCTGAAAATAAACCCTAGCATGATCTTTCTGGATTCATGAATTATAGTTGTACTTCCTCGAGTATAAGAAGGAAATCGTGGGTTAGTTAAATTATTGTGTTTAAATAAATGTAAAATTATGAATATGGATAAATATTTATTATACATAAAAAAATAAGATTTCCTTCTGTCTTCTATAGAATCCTGTGGTCGTTTTGACAATATCGCTATTTGGCTCTCTTTTAACTATAGACACATCCTGAAAATACTTCTTATTTTTGGGGATTACTATAGCAAATATCAAAAAATGTATGTCAGGAATTTTCAGGAAAATCAAAAAATATTTAAAACTGAAACATGTTAGTTCTAAATATATATATTTTTTAATTATATTTAATATAAAATAGTTTTCGGTAAAAGGGTGGTGAAAATGTTTATTCTTTCGAACACAAACACATTGTTTGATTTAGGATTTTATGGAATACAAAATAAATATTTAAATGTTAATTTTTCATTTTGTTTTATTTCGTTTTATTCGAATTTCCATTTTTAAAATATAGCAAACGTTACTTACTTTTATTTCAACCCTATAATCTCTAGAGAAATTTATGTAATTATGTCCTCCACGGAATAAATTTGCAATTGTGAAAATGTTTTACAGCACGTGTCGCTAAAGTGTGCGGTGAATTCAGTAGCGGCTTGTGGGTAAAATATTTGGGGGTGCTGCGTAAGATTAAAAATTAACAAGAGACCCAGTATGGACGGAGTGGGACAGTTGCGAGTCACAGTGCAACACAGCGCTCAGCGTAACACTAAATATACATTTGATTAATATTTTCATATACATAATATATTATCAATGGAGACATATCACCCCGAGAGCCCTCACACGTCACGTGTGAGACTCATGTTCCTTTGGTCTCGACTGCTATTCGAGAGTCTGGCAAGGCCCATACGCTCAGCGAGTGAGTGTCTCGCGGCTAGCAAAAACAATATTAAAAATATGTTTTCTCCTCAATTTTCTTGGGGGTGCTGCAGCTCCGCAGTGTATGTAGTCGAGCCGCCGTCGGGTGTATTGATAAAAGTCACATCGAGGTTCCCCCTTTATAAAATGTGTAATAAAATTAGATTTTAATAAATGCAGTCAACCGATTTAAATCAATCCAAATTTTCGATTGTCTGTTTTCACGTCTTGATAAAACAAATAAACCCAATTAAAAAAAGTTTATTATCACAGAACAAAAAAAATAATTTCATATTGTCACACTATAATTTTCGCATATGGCAAGGTTGTATCGACGGATTGTATTGCCAGTGTGATGCGCCATGGGGTCCATGGAGTGCGCACTGCTGACGGGCTTCATCTGTCGCCTCTGCTCGGAAATGCACCGGGCCGTCACGCACATCTACGGCGAGGCTGGTCGCGCCATGCGTCTCGCCGACAAGATCAACAAGTACCTGCCTGTCAACGTGAGTATGAACGGCGAAGACTCGGCCCTCGAAGAACACCACAACTCGAAAACAATTTCGTCCTTCGAAGCCCCATTCGCTAATCAATACATTTCAAATACGTTAAAATATTTAGCCTTCATTTGTTTAAAATATTAATATTTTCTAATTACGAAATGGATCGTATCTGGTTTTATTGAATTTACATGCCCATAATAACCTCGGAAAAGTTTGGTATATTACTCTAATGAGGCCGTATTGGCAATAGATTAGATGTCTGTACATAACATTGTTATTTAATGAAAATACGATTCGTCTGTGTCTGTCACGAAGTTGAGTTCATGACATTCAAACAATGCGTTATGTATCAATACCACTGCTGTTGTATATAGGTATTAAATTACATGAAATAACTAATGTTTTTTCTATTATCGACTCCTATGTACATAAAAGCGCAGTAAACATAAATTATTCCAAGCAAATAAAATTCACAGTGATAATGTGATAAGCCTCGTAATAGTCTATGCTTTTTGTTGTTGATTTAATAATCAAAATACATCTGTGTGTTAATTAGAGTATACGTTATATTTTTTTATTTATAATTTTGAGAATTTGTCAAGATTGTCCCCGTGAGTTGCATACATATTTACGTTTTAAACTTTGTACGTCGATAAGTCTGGCTTACAGAGTGGAAAAGTCAACAGCTTTCCCCTCTCTTTGTGTCAAAGGACAACAATGACGATACATAATTTTATTTTCCAAAAATTTATGGGGTTTAAATTTTATTTTGATGGTGATTCATGCGTATATTATATAAATGTTTGGCCAACGCTGGAATTTTCGCTTTATTGCGTGTTTACGGTTACGTAATACTACCGATTTATTTACATTTCATTTGATTTCAGGTGAAGCATTCTGATCCGTTGCCGAAAACCATATGCAATAAATGCGTAAACCGCCTAGAATCTCAGCACAAATTAATATTACAAATTGAACTGGTGAAGCAGCGAACAGACAAATCCCGCAAAATAAAATCTACCATTAAGAAGAAGAAAAAATACTAGAACATAAAAAACGATATATTCCTAATGTACATATTACGTGTTATTTTTCTTTTATTTATTTTATAGGTTTCCATTCAATCTACCGATCATTTCAAATTATAATTCGTACGTCTCGATCATATACACAAACTATGGCGATGACACGTTTGTAAATTGCGACATTAACGTGTGCGTTATAAGATTGTATTGATATTGCGATAATCGGAGTCATTTCGCACGTCTATATTACGCTATTCACACACGAAAATATTGATTTAAAACTAAATAGGTTAAATATAATATGTTAATATCGGCCCACCGCTCGTAGATTTTGGTAAATAATTATTCATTATCACACACCGATGGTTGGGAACTGATATTATATGGTCTCATATTTCTATTTCTAAATGTTGAGTTAAATACTGTGTTAATTGTCGAATAATACTCTGTTTAATTAACTGTATAAATATGCATAGTTTAGACGAACTTAAGTTATATACGATTTATTTAAAAATTTGTCATCGTTGAATCGTACATTTTTGTCAATCAAAATTTGTTTACTAATTATTATTAAGAGCGGACAGTGTGTAATAAGTGGCCGTTTCAAAACTATGTCGAAACGGTCGTTATTTAATCTCGAGTGTTTGAGCTCTTTTATAATTTTTAAAGATTGTTGTGGTATTTAATAGTCGCAGTGGCTCGATGCTGTTATATATTATCCGAATCGGCATCAATGTGATTTCCATATGTGAAAATTATTAAGTTAATCAGATATATTTAAATTTAATATTTTATTTCTGAATACTGACTAATGTGGAACGTTCTGTTGTAATTTTATATATATTTAAATTAGAACTTTGGATTGTATAGTGTACATGTGCATGTATAGTGTACATACATAGTTAACGTTTATAATTTTGAAATAAAAATTTGAATAGATTTATTCTTTATTTATTTTATCACGAGTTTGTAATTTAACGTTGGTAAATAAACATAATCATGGTATCATTAAACCGCTTCAGTGCCGTTTATATAATGCGTGTTTTATAAAATGTGAATTCGTCATCATAAAAATAATAAATCGGTGCAATTTCTTGACTATGCGAACGACATAGACATTGTGGCCGGATCTCAAGGATGCATGCTAGCGAATAATGAGATCGGCAATTGGCATGGGACTAAGGATCAACGAGACCACGACAAAATACATGCCCATAAGCTAAGGACGAATCATTGAACCCCTGAGAGTCGAAGAGTGCAGCTTTGAAGCCGTCCAGGATTTCTCATATGTCGGCTCACTTATTACAAATAACAATGAAACCAATTTGGAAGTACAAAGAAGAACCATGCTAGCAAACTGGTGCTACTTTGGACTTCACAAGCATCTAGGGTCGAGATGGAATGGCCTATCCGAAGCAATAAGGAGCTGTACCGACTTTACAAGGATATACTGACCACAGCTATCGTCTAGAGTGGCCAGACTCTGAAGGATGCGGGACAGTCAAAAAAGGCATATGGTTAACAAGCCTTCCTTTCCCGGGGGGATAGGAAGGCCAAGGCTGAAATGGTTGGAAAGTATAACGAAGAACCATGCTGGCAAAACGGAGCTACTTTGGACTTCATTAAAGTCTAGTTTTATATGGCCTTCGTCAGGCTCGTTCTAACATACGGGCCTGAATGTTAGGCTTTAACTAAAGAAGATGAGCGACAACTGGATATCCTGGAGAGGAGATTTCCGAGACAAATATTTGAAGACGGGGAATAACTTCTTCGAAGCAGCAAGGAACTGTACTGACTATACAAGGATATACCGGTCAGAGTGGCCAGACTCTAATGGGCCTGTCACGTGTTAAGGATGCGGGACAGACAGCCCGCGAAAAGGCTTATAATTAACAAGCCTTGCTGTCTCCGGAGAAAAAAAGAGGATAAAGGCCGAGACGGTTGGACCGTGTGCAGAGAGACACTGCATCATTGAAACTTCTCGGAAGATGGAGAGTTAATAAATGGAGAAGGGTGTTGAATGAGACCAGGGCTCTACAATAGGACTGTTGCGCCTATGATGATATGGGGATCGGATAATAAGCTTAAGTCCTGGAAGAATTGTAGATCTCGACGAGGACGTCTTGATAGGCTGATAAATGAGTGGTGAAAAACACAATTCGTTGTCACAAAAATATAATCAATTTTCACATTACGAAAACATAATACGATATCAATAAAAATACGGTACAAGCCACCGGTGGCCTTACGGCACTGAAGCGATTAATTTACTGAATAGCTTCCATTCATGAGAATCATGGAGACTATTCTGCTTCCATCCGATCGAGTTATCTCGTTAATACTACGGCCCCGTTGTTGAAGGACGGGGAGAGTTTGTAATGAGTGGTAAAGAAGTATGAAACGGCTCAAAGTACTATCCCGATATTTGCCTTTGGATGGCTAGGGATCCGGGTCCACCTACCCGTTATAGTCACGTCTACATTAATTGCTGATGATAGAAATACTAAGGAGCGTTTCTTAATTGGTATTGAATATCAATATAATGTGGCCATGGTAATCCGGGGCGTTATCCTTTTGTATGGCCACAATACGAGTGCGGCAAAAATCTTATCGACTGAAATGAGCAGGTCACATTGAGTGGATGAGGAAGATTTGCAACAGCAGTGACTGACTAGCTGGATTCCTGAGTAGAACCAGGAGGATAAATAAAAAAATATTACTCGACATTCTAGCTGGTCCAAAATAGGATGAGGGAAAGACTGGGGACAGCCTGCTTAAGGAGAAGAGTAAAATATAATCCTTGTCTTTTCACAATATATTTTTGACGAGCTGTAATAATTCTAGACCTGGTCCGGTCTGATTACAAATGTTACAGAGCCACTACAGCTTCTCGTTTCCCAACCACCGTTTACCTTCCAATTTTCTCTCCATCATGATCTACAGAAGAGGGTTCTTTCGCTCACGAGTAGTGTGTCCAAAGTATTCATTTTTATGGTGTTCAGAAAGTCTTATCCCCTGTGAAGGCGTTGAAATACATTTATGCTTAGACTTAAACTTCTTTCTGTGCCCTTCCATATTTTTTTTTTTGACAACCTACAACAATTCCACACTTCCACCCAAACTACTCTATTTGTGATTGCCAATAAACTATAATTTAAAGATTGAGTCTTTAATGTAACATTGGGTTTAAAATTAAAAATGCAATTAAAGATGTTTTTATATTAAAAAGTAACAAATACAAATATATATATTAAAGATAAAAAACATTGGACCTTCCAAAAATTCCTGTGCTGCTATTTAATTATAATACGATTGTTGAGGTATTCGATTATCTCGAAATGGAACATCTTGAGTTATTCACCGCCGAGTATCTTCTTAATTTTTAGGTCGTTTCTGAATATATTTGATTTTACCGTATAAATTAACTCGAGCTGATCCGATATACTATCGTCGAGTTGTTTTAATTTAGCTTCTAATGGCTGAATACTCTTTTCTATTTGGCTAGAATAATATTTATATAATTAAGTACATTAAACGCTATGAAAGTATTTAAAATTTTTTAATATATTTACTTTTCTTGCTGACTTATAATTGCAGCAGCTTTTTTACGAGTCTCTCTCCAATGAAGTAGTTCTTGCCGCATAATTTCTACATCTTCTTGTACGTAATCCATTAGTTTGCCCAACGGATTGGCTGCTCTGGATAGTGTTTGTAGACCATTTCTCAAACCCTCGATTTCTTTGAAGGAAGCTTCACGTTCCCGCCGTGCTCCCCATTCCCATTCCTCGATAGAATAAAAAAAAAGTATCACAGATACGTGAAATAATATATAAACATATACGTATTTTGTTTCAAAATCATATTACTATTTCGACTTTGGCTCCGTCTCCGTCTAATTCTTTCTGAGTTTCTAAAATTTGTTGTACTAAATGTCCGTGTTTACCGCCCGCATTTTCTATAATAATTTTATCAACATTTGTATCGGGAAGATCATTATTTAATGTGGAACTCTCGACCATAATACTCTCTTCGTCATCCTATAAAATAAACGCAGTCTTATTATAGTAAAATAATAATTAAAAAAATATATTGTTATAACCTCCATTTGCTTATCGTAGTTTTCTGCTATTATGTTGACTTTGGCTTTACAAACAGGATCAGTTGTCAGTATAACATCAACGTTCGTATCCTTGAATCGTGGCGCACCGGGACGAGAAGATGATGGCCTAACGCTGGATGGTCTATGCGACGTTTTAGGTTTGACAACATGATTTATAGTTTCTTCCGAGTTATCGAATGACCGCTGTTCTATTTGTTTAGTATTTTTTACACTAGTTTCATTATCGATACTCTTTGGCTTATCGTGTTTTGATAACTTGTTCTTCTGGATTTTAACATCTTCATCAGTTTTATCGTTGTGCTTATTATTAACATCATTTCTATTCAGATTTTCTTTCTGATTCACTATTGGATTCAATTCCGCTACGTTATTTGTAGCTATATTACTATTAATTACATCATTTTGTTCTAATTTTATTTCATCTGTGACTGAAGTTATATTATCGTTTTGCAGAAATTCGTTTTTATTTATTGAATTAATATCTATCTCATTTAATTTGTTTGAATCTTCGTTCTTTTCAATCTTGTTTGAGTTTTCTTCGATCGGAGATATGATTTCAATTTTATTGGCAATTGTTTCATTTATTTCAACTGTACTATCAGTTATTGAAGCGTTATCTTCAATCGAATTACTTTTTGATTCGTTGCTCATTTCAACACCTAGTACAGCCTCTTCAGTTTTTTTAACAGCAACATTTTCAGTTCTCGCCGATTGCTTATTCGCTTCTTTACTCGATTTTTGTTTGGACTCTCGTGTTTCTGTGGCATCTAATTTTTTTTTCTTGATTGCGTCGCTTGTTCTCGGTTTTGATTTTATATGAATCGGTTCAGGTTTAAGAACTGTTTTAATTTTTGTGCGTTTATCATCATTTTTATCCTTTATTTTAGCGTCTATTACCGGTTTATCTGTTTTACTTTTGGATATGGCTTTAGTGGAAACTTCTTCTTTCACTTTTTTAGCAGTTTTCTTACCACCTGTAATTGTTTCCACTGCTTGAACACTGCTGAGATTATTTATAAGGGCTTCACCAATTTTTTGAAGGAGTTCATTGGTTTTTTCGGGTTCTTGTCCGGATATAATTTTAGATGGCCGGACAGATAAAGATGTATCCGTTACCAAATCTATACACAGCATATTAATTAATATATATTTTTAAATATTTAAGATATTATTTTAAAAAAGAATACTTACTAACAACTTGAATAACTTTATGTAAAAATGCTATTTTTTTCTCTCGATCTTTAACATTTTCCGAATTCAACTCTTCGTCAGTAAATAAACCATTAAAAAATCCAGTATTTTTGATTACCTATAATTATTATTTCCAGTTTTATTCATAATTTCGATATATCATACAGGTTTGTATTTTAACTTACCGCTGTTATAATATCATGCAGAAATCGAAAAGGGGGTTTTCTTAAAAGTTTTTCTGAGAGGGGTGGCTTTTTCACAAACTGTCCTAGGATGTCTTGCGTTGATTTTATAACATCTAAACTTAAATCGGATGACATTTTCGTAAATCTGGCTCATCAAACAAAACTTCTGTTGATATTATTTTATTGCTATGGCAACGAGATCTAAACAAACTGCGAGTGAGTGATACGATCATAAGGACGTTGTCATTATAATTTATTACCAATCATAATATTATGGAATTATAATATGTATTTTTATTGTCAAATGAGAAGAGTAAAACAAAAATAAATATTATTTATACATACAAAAAAAACGCAATTAATAATTAAATATAATAAAAATACTTGTTTTAATTTTATTACTATGTATTTTCTGTACTCTATATAATTACATTTATTTAGTTTAATTTAATTTTAGAATTAGTTCATGATTTTTATTGAGAATTTATTTTATCATACTGGCAACATTATGGGATTTAATAGTTTGTGGCTGACAGTTTGTCAGGTTGTGTGAGTGAGGCGAAATATATCCGATTGTTGTTTTTGCACTTTTCATTCCAAAATTATTTATTTGTTAATTTGCAAATTATAGGTCTATTATAAAAAAAACAAAAATGAATCTTTTTAAAGTACTGTCAAACATATGATGAAGAATGGGTCCATAAAACCTCTTAATAATAAGCAATAATAATCCAATTAAAGCTTCTACAATGTTGAAAGTAAATGACGTGAACTCTGTTCATGCAAGCATACCTGAATATGACCCCTGCGATATGCAATTGATAAAAAACAATAGCAGCATAAATAACAACACTTACACTATCATTGAAATTGAGAATAGTCCCAATCCGTATGATTTTCAAGATGAAACCAACACTTCTTTCAGTGCTGCTTCACAAATAGAACAACAAAATATAATACATAAAGTTTGTACAATATTATCTTAATACCTTTTCATATTAATATTTAAATTTATATCAATGTCAATATTATTCAAGGATAAGAAATTTTCTTGTAAGATATGCAAGAAATATTATAAACACAAAACTCGACTAGATTCTCATATGATAAATTTTCATTCGTCTTCGAAAGACGCAATCAAATGCGAACTATGCGAAGTTAAATGCATAAACGAAAAGGCATATCTCGAACATCGTGAGGTCCATTATAAAAAATGCAGTTTTCAATGTTTGACATGTGATAAAAGTTTTACTAGAAAATATCAACTAAAGCGACACATAAAACAAACCGGATGCGACGGCAGCACCAAAGATAGCTTTCCTTGCCAGGTAAATGAAATTATAATCATACGATTTAATTATTTAATGAAAACGATATATTATTTAATAATTAAAGGTTTGTGGACATGTATTCGCTCGAAGAGATAATCTCAAAGATCATTTACGAAATCACGTAAAAAAAGGAATCGGAAAAAAGACATACACATGCGATATGTGTAATAGAGAATTTAAGGGGAAAAAATCATTAATTAGACATATACAGGCTCATACTGGTAAATTAATTTAATTTATTGTTTTTGATGCGTCATATTTGTTTTAAATTGTTATAATTTATTTAAAAACGATAGAAGGAGGCCCGTATTCTTGTTCGATATGCACAAAACAATTCAAAGTGAAGGCGTCTCTTGTGAAACACAAACGAACTCATACAGGCGAAAGACCATTTAAATGCTCGGAGGTATTTATACATTTTTATCTATGATTTGGCTTAATGTATAGATATAAAATCACTGTTATCATATAAGTATTTATTAGATATATTTTTAAATCAATATCATATCCACAAGGTTTAATAAAAAAAATGTTTAGAATTTTTAAATTTGTTTCTCTTTTACTTAATGCCCTTAAAAGGGATTAAGATGTTCTGGTGTGTTACATGATATTTTACCTGTGAAAAAATGCAGAGATATTTTGACCCAACACCATCATCGTTATGATGTCTAAGCCTCCATATTCGCCAGGTATTATATTCTATTCTCGAAGATGAGAAAAAAGACATGAAAGCACGGCATTTATCAAAGATTGAGGATGTAAAGACAAAATCGGTGATTCGAAAATTGTCAAATCTCTGTGCTATTGAAATGCTGGATCATGGACACCAAGAATTTCGCGTATTAGATTTTATTAAACCTTGTACATGAAGTGTTTGAGAGTTTTAACTATTATTAATAAATGTATTACTAATGATTAATGTTGTTTAATTGGAACAGTTTAACTGATGTGTATAAATAAATACGTAAGTAATTTTAATAATATTTTTAAGTATGATTAGAAATAAATGAACGCGATTTTTGTATCGTAGGTTGTCCGTATGAAAATGTCTGAAAAAAGATTTATTTTCTCATCATATCGATACAATATATTCTCCTTTGGTAGATACAACCTTCCTCTGCCCATTTCCGCCTTTCTCAACAAATTTTTAATCATCATCATGGCGCAACAGCCCCTATTGTAGGTCCGATCTGCCGTCACCCCGCTTCATCTTCTGTTAAGTTTTAATGATGCAGTATACCTCTGTACACACTCCAACCATTTCAGCTTTGGCCTTCCTTTCCTCCCCGGGAAAGGAAGGCTTGTTAACCATAAGCCTTTTTTGACTGTCCCGCATCCTTCAGAGTCTGGCCACTCTAGACGATAGCTGTGGTCAGTATATCCTTGTAAAGTCGGTACAGCTCCTTATTGCTTCGGATAGGCCATTCCATCTCGACCCTAGATGCTTGTGAAGTCCAAAGTAGCACCAGTTTGCTAGCATGGTTCTTCTTTGTACTTCCAAATTGGTTTCATTGTTATTTGTAATAAGTGAGCCGAGATTCGACTCTTAGGGGTTCAAGAATTCGTTCTTGGCACATGGGCATGCATTTTTAATATCGTCAGAATAAAATTTAGTAGATTTGGATACAAAAAATGCAACTATGTCTGCATATATCTAAATAAATACTAATCTAAAGGAGAAAAACAGGAATAAATTGGTGGGTAAAGAATAGTTTTCCATCCAAGCTTCTCTATTTTATTTACAGACAAATATTAAAACCACGTTAGTCGTATAATCAGTGTTTCATTCGATTTGATTTCGGTATGTAATACGTCATCATCCACTTTCACTATTTTTTCACTCCAAGGATTGTTTTTTGAATGAAAATCCTTATACAGTATGCAATTATCTTAACCTGTGTTGTATAAAAAAAAATCAACTGTTGAATAAAATACAAAACATGGAGCACAATTGATGCAAAATATGACATTTTCATTCGGACAACCTATTACTTCTTCGCTTTTGTTTAAAAAATGATAATTTATCTGGTTGTCAGTAGGATATATCAATTAGAATTGAATCTTTAATTAATTTTGATTGATCGTTTAGTGTGGAAAAGCGTTTTCTGCCAGCGAGATCCTCAATAGACATATGAAAACGCATTGGAAAGAAAAACCGCACGTCTGCCACGAGTGTGGAAAATCTTTTATTCAGATGAACCAATTGCAAGCCCATCTGATTCATCACACCGGAAATAAAATTCAATGCAAATATTGCGATTTCACATCCAATAGAAAAGAAACGTAAAATCATATCGATTTATCTCTATATTACTAATATATTAATATAATTTGATAGATTTATTTATATTTCAGAGTGACTAGGCATGAACGGTTTCAACACGAAGGCGCTGAAAAAATTAGTTGTACCGAAGTTGGTTGCGGTAAATCGTTCATATCTAACAGAGACTTAAAACAGCATTTATTGACACACACCGAAAAACGTTAGTACGTCGATTAATTAAGCGTTAATTCAAAATATGATCGTAATAAATAATTGCAGAATTAATGTGCAAGATTTGTAAAAAATATTTCCGCACTCAAATCAATTTAAAAGCGCACGAACGAATACATCGTCGCGAGGTAGCGCGTACTTGTACTAAATGCCATCGTGCGTATATACGTGCCGACTGTCTCCTGCGACATATGAAGGCTAAGCATCCGGACGATTATAAAATGCTGCGCCAACTAGCGTATCAAGCTAAGGTTGGATATGTTCTACGTAAGATGTGCATGAAATTAAATTTAATACAATGCGTTTAATCGTTTAGATCGACGGCTTGAAATCAAAATTAATGTTGAACAAAGGAAAAACTGCCGGAACATCTGAAGTACGGAACGTATTAAATAATGAACCCTCTTCGTTGTCAGGCGATAATAATATCAAATATGTAAGTATCATATTCGATATTGAAATAAATATTTGAATAAAATATGAGCGTTGATTGAATATTTCAGGAGAAAAAAAATAATCTTACGGAAAATCAATTGGTGTCTACTATACGAGATCTATTGAGTTTTATGGTGGATAAGGATAGCTTGGATCATTTCGGTTGGCCTGATTGTTCAGTCGATGAGGTAATTACAAATAATTAATATTAGTTCATAATTTTTCAAAGGTTTAACCCTTTATAGCCCGTCATAGTTTGGAGATAATTACAATCAAATTATGATTGTTAAAGTTAATTGCCAATAAGTGCAGTTAGTATTCAGATGGGTGACCATTCTGAATACTTCTGAGTGACGCTGGTCAACAGAGGGGTAGGATGAAGGCTGACGACCTTAATTTCCCAAAAAAATAATTGTCAAAAAAAAAAGCTTGAAAGCGGGCAGCAGCGCTCTTCAGTATAAAAAATCACTGCGGTGCAGAAGGCAACGGGAAACCACTGTACTATATATTCCCATGAAAACCATGTCCATGGTCCTCCATAAGGGGAATCATGCACATGGTCACGAGCCTCAGAAATGAGGGAAAGTGGATTAATATCTTATATAAAAATATAATAATATGTAATCGCTTCACGACTCGAAAAAAACCCTTTATAGGGCAAATTAATTATTTTGGATTTTTTTTATTTTTTAATTGTTATTGACAATACTTATTGTCAATAACAATAAATTAACCAAAAAGCGTTCTCGGCAAAATATTACTGCTATTTCATGCTGACATTTGTATAGGCCAGGGTATAAACCCGCCGCCCGGCCAAGTCAGTAAGGCCCGCCAAGCTGCGTTTCAATGATTATACACATTTGACTTTTAAAAAAATTCCTACATTGTCCCCAAGACTCTAATTGTACCTTTAAGCTTGTTAACTTATTTTTGAAAACATTGCTGAAATCATTGATAGGCACTGATACCATGCTTTATTTATCTGATTTAATGTGATGATTTTAGTCCAGCTACTGCCATAATTTCCAAAAAATTAAGCATCGACATTTTTTAGATTTGAAATTGACGCTAATTACGCTTTTTAGATGAAGAAAGAAAATATACATACATTATGTATAATTCATTAAAAATATTTTTTACGTTTTTAAAGGAACTTAAAAAAAGAAGTAATTAGCGAAAAACGTAAATTCGTAAAAAGTTGTATTTGATTTGAAAAAGGGTGCATTTGATTGGAAAAAAGGTTTATTTGACGTGAAAAAACTGTATCTGCAAATATAGACCAATTGATGGCAAAGAAGAAATGCCGAATTTCTCATTATATATTTTTTTTTTCATATATCTTTCGCTGTTTTTTGATAGTATTTTTATTAAAGAGTGTTTTATTTCTGTAATTTTATATACTTTAATTAATTTTGGTTAATTTTGTTGATAAAGACATAATTTGAGTTCTTTATTCAATTTTTGTATCATTATAAATTTCTAACGTGCGGCCCACACAACATTTTCAAATTTGTAAATGGCCGGTTGTCAAAAAAGGTTGCTCACCCCTGGTATAGGCGCTCACGGAAATATAGACCTTAAAGCGACTGGTTAATATATTAACCAATTTCAGCCTTTGCCCTATAAAGGGTTAAAGAGTTTTATAAAAAAATAAAGTGGTTAAAACGATCCTAGTCTAAAATAAATACCTTCAAACCTCTATAGTGTTGTGATAGGGATCACGCTATAGAAACCCGCCCTATAGTAGACTATAGAAGACCATACAATATTTGGGGTTAGGATTTTTTAATTGTATTTTGTAAATTGAACTAAATCAGTACGTTAAACATCTTCTTTCAACTTGAGTTTAAATTTTTTTAATGTTTTATTTTTGATTTAAAATAATTTCCCATATGAAATGTGAGTAAAAAATGAAAAATGACAATACATTTTTATTCTAGGTGTTGAATGCCGTGCTTATAAAGTTCGGGCACAACCCCGTTAATTCCGATACAATGGAACGAGTCGAAGTCTTGCGTCAAAACATTAAACTATTCATCGTTGCCATTATTGATGACGACGCTATCGACGAATGGATCGAAACCAAACCAATCGACGAAATAATTCTAGACATTAAACAGCAGTGCGGCAAGGAGGATAAATAATTATAGGCTCACACTTTAAATATATTTTTTTATTACGTTTATTATTTTTTACAGAATATTTTCAATAAAAATTTGCTATATTTTATAATTATATTTATATGAAAATATATTTTATATTAAACATCGTTAAATATAGATTTGTAATAATAATACATTATTTAAGCTTACTATTATTGTTGGATTATATTTATATAAGAATGGATTATTAATTAAAATTATTTTATACAATACATATACATATAAAATTGTTTTATTTATTATTTTACCTTGTATATATGTGACATCGGAATATTATTTGAACGGAATGCACGAAATATGTTTATTTTGCATACACAAAGTAGAAAAAATATTAACCATTTTTTCTTTAAACAAAAAAGCAATGTTATATTCTAATTCTTATATATTCATATATTATTATATCCTGCTATTATAATTTTTAAATATGAAAATCAAAAATGAATGAACTATCTTGACCTAATCAGTGCTCACAACGTACGCGGGTGGTTTACATTGACTGCGGTGTTACCTTCAATTGTCTTCGGGCATGCCTGCAGGCACGGAGCCAATATTGCAATAAGCGGCTGGGCACCAGTCCAATGTTTTAATACGACGACGAGCAGTAATAGGTTAATATAAGCACAATTCTAATTTCTAATAAACTTCAGATAACATAAACCCATTAAAATACCAAGTTCCAATATTATAATCATTATTAGCAATATTTTATTGTAGAATACATGGCGTCCCATGGCTTTTAAAATCCTCTGCGATTTAGATAACCCCTCGTCCATGTTTTCTAAGCGATTTTTACTGCGTAAGAGTGATTCACGTTGCTCGCTCAATTCATTCATGACCTGCGATATAAATATTATTAATGAACTGTTCGAATAATTGTTCAAATATTATTGTTTTACTCACGCCTGCACCAATCTGCTCAGTTTCAATAGAAATTTGATGAGAATTTGCAATGTTTTGCGATGTTCTTTCGAGAATTTGCTGACCATGCATTACTGTTTGCCTATTGCGGGCTTCCCAATCATATCCTCCGGAATAATCCATTGTGTATTGACAGTCGTGAACACGTCCGGCGAAACGTCAAATCTTAACCACTGTGTTGCCATTCATCAAAAACACAATTCGATTTATTTAAATTTATCGTGATCGGGATCGGAAAGGGGCGATGATTAAAAATATGTACATTTTCTGAATTATTTATTATAGAATAAATTAAATTTCATAATACTGACAATATAGTTTAGAATTGATTAAATAGTTAACTAAAATTGATTACATGTATAATTATTATAATAGGAATGTAAGTTATACCGATATTATAGTTATATCTTATAAGATAACATTTCTAATACAAGCAATGCTAATTGGAATTAGCTAGCAAATAATAACGTAGCCATTTCGGTAGACCGCATATAATGCATTTCCCAGCCATTGAAATGCATTCTATGATTCAATACAATTAATCAAACATTAAAAATATATGTAAACATGTCTTAATAAACATATATTGCATACGGTATAATTGTAAATTAAGGAATGAACATTTTTTAAATTAAATATTGGAAGGTTTTTGAATAAAAAAACAATTGAATATAAAAATTAAACAATTGAATCTCATGATTTAGCCTACAACACACCGTTACGTGCCTTGGCGATTAATATGCGCTTTACATATTAATTTTTAATATTTAATTAAGGTACATAGATTATATTGAAGCATGCATTTGTCGTTTGATTGATATTATTTTTATTGAAGAGACTTTTTACTGTTGTATTATGTATTCTTTTGGTTTAGGTTTATGGCAATCCGTGACCAATGAATTATCAGTGCATTCGAAGTTTTCTCCAATGTAACAACCTACGCAAACGTTGCATGCATTACAAACAAGACCCTCTCCACATTTACCCAAGAGGTAGCCTAGTTCTTCGCCGCATGTTTGATTTGGACCCTAGAATGAATAAAAAAACGTAAATAAACCTCTATTTATTTATAATAATGTTATTAATTATTTACCCTTGCACATTCCGTCTGTAGGCAGTAATTGATAAAAGTTCCATATCTACATCTGTCGCAGTGTTTACCGCAAGGTTTGCAAAATATAGATAAATTGGCATCTACTCTGAAAATTTTATAGGAGAATGAATCAAATATTCACACGATTATGTTCAATAAGATCGATAAAGCTATTGTAATTATGACCAACCTAGAAATTATATTGATGTAACTGATCAAAGCTAAGATGAGGATGATGAATGAATGTTTCATGCTGGTAAGAAGTGAGTACAAACCTGAAATTATTAATAACACGTAGAATTAGTTTAAAAAATATTAATATTTTCACCACAATAACACCTTAAGATTGATTAATATGTAACGAATGTTAGATTACAGTTGGTAATAATATGTGAGCAGTTGAGTTTGTACCCTTTTAGAAATTATAGATGTGATTAAACAGTGTTTCTGATAGATAATGCTTCCATTATTTTTTTTGAAGGTTGTTTTAATCGAGGAGAACAATTGCATACTTCAGACGCAACATTTGAGTACTGAAGTATCGCCTTCTGCAGACCATCATGAAGGGATTCGTGAAATTTAAACGGTAATAAGGCAATGCTATAAAAACTCAGTAGATCAAAATACAGACAAGGCACCCAGTAGAAGTAGATAAGCTTTCGTTCGATGTTTAGTAACGACATCGTTTGATACTACGTTTGCACATCTAAGCGCTGCCAAAGAACCAAGAACATATGTTCAAGAAGTTCAGATCTGAAGCAAGAAGTTCTTTATTCAGGCATTTTATTTCTTATATTTGATACCAGTTTTCGTCAGACTGCAGTAGAAGTATATAATATAATGAGAAAATTGAGGATAAGGCACATGAAGAATAAGAAGATCACGAAAGTTTTGAATGAGAATGCTCAGCTATTGATGTTAATCTAGTTTCGCGTCCTTCTTCTGTCTTTAATTTTGTGATTTGAGACAAGTTTAGAAGGAGCAGACTTCGTTCTTGTACTTAAACCGGAGCTTATGTGAGGAAGAAGGTTTTGTTGGTGGCAGTTCCGGGTCTCAACGGAAGAAGGAGATCTCTAAAGTGCTAGGGAATCGCAATCCTGTAAGGTTTTGAGAATCTAATGATTTGGCAAATCACTGAGGGCAACAGTATTCCCTAGAAGGGACTGATGGAAAACTTTATCTTAAGTAATGGTACATAACTCTGCGGTATTATGTGTGATCTGTACTTCTGTAAGGTATTGAGACATGAACGGTGCTGGTAGCGAACATTAACCGGTTGGAAGGAAGCGTTTGAAATGCGGTGGACACATTATTACAAAAATAACATACTTTGGGAACATCATTCGTGGACCAAAGTATCGTCTTTAACTATAACAGTGGTTGAGAAGAAAGAAGCTATCGTGGCTCTGAAACTTTCTCTGGAATTGTCCTGGGTCGCCAAAAATCGACACATATATGGAGAAAAACAAGAATAAGTAGATCGTCTACTGGAAGAATGGTACAAGAAAATGAAGGAGTCTTCGAATCTTATTGTTACAGTTATTGGATACTCATGTCGAGCTCTTTTTTTATTATATTCTTCACTGTTTCAAGTGAACAAGAACTGACTGATACAACTTACTTCTGATCGAACTAACGCTTTAGTTGGTTATTGTCGATTTAAGAAAATATGACTTCGACCTTCTTCATTTTTAACACGAAATTTTTGAACCATCATTGTAAAGTGTGCTCTATGGTGTCAACATCAAAGCTCAGTTTATTTAAGGCATTTAGGCAGTTGAAATTTTGGTCAATCACTAAAATTCGATAGTGACGTATATAAAATCCTTCATATATTCTAAGAGGAAAACGTTATCGAAGTGTGGACGAAGTTGAAAAGCAATTGAACCAGTATTTAATTTTTTTTTTAAAGAAGGGGATTGAAATCTAAAGAAGAGATGCATTCTTGGAGCATGATTTCGGTGCATAATAATAATTAGCCCGAAATTTAAAACATGATATGCGATGCTATTTCCATGCAGCCCCGTTTTGAACCAATTGCAGACGGTGTTATTTAAAGAATAAATTAGGAGGATACTGTTACTGCTGAGTTATGATGCACTCCGGAATTTAAAAGCTGCAAAAGAACTAAAAATCTTGTAATATTTCGGTCGCATTCGCCCAGTTGGTTAATGACCTGGAATTCATAGCGTCCGTCGCTCTACTTCTAAATATTGTGTGTTTTTTTTTGTATTATATTATCGATATATTTACAGCAATGTTATGTGAATTGTTATATCAGTTTTAAGATCGTTATGCTATGACATTGAGGACTTTATGTTTAGTCATTATATCTATTATATGGCACATAGTTAACGGCATAGAGCTTCAAAAAAATGAAGAACGATGATTCTGTCACGGTGAGACAATCCCTGCCGAAAAGCACGTAAGAGCACGTCCCACACCGTCACATGTTCAATATTTTAGTGAACTCTGAGAAAAGGACGAGTCAATGGCACGGATATATCCGAACGATCTAAAAATATTGGAGTACATCGGACTTAATTGGAATATATGCTAACGATTCGAGGAAGCTCGCATTCATCCGAATTGGCACGGCTCTATAAACGATTTCGTTTTTTGAATGGACCAATTTTGTTCCGATCGACTTTTCCGATTTTATGAGTCTCTCTCTCAAATATTTAACCTTGCGCCAATTGTGAGCGAATTTATCGGATAGAAAAACAAAAATATATTTGTGTACACATGTTTTTATTTGTATCACATCACGAGTTTCTAGCAAGTTCATTCATAATGATAAGATGATAATATTTGGCGATGCACCAAACTACTCCGACGCTG
The DNA here is from genome assembly GCA_022495035.1 of Philopotamus ludificatus. NCBI lineage: Eukaryota > Metazoa > Arthropoda > Insecta > Trichoptera > Philopotamidae > Philopotamus > Philopotamus ludificatus. The sequence continues at coordinate 55,751 of JAGXCT010035736.1, read as the reverse complement.
GGTCGGGGGGGTTTGACGATCTCGCCGAATTTGTTTATTCGCTTTGTTCTATGCAAACAATAAAGCGAGCATTTCGTCGCAAAAAATATATATATTATCATCCTAGACTCTAGTGCAGACAATAAGTGCAGTTTCATCGAAATAAAATATATATATGGCCATAATGCGATCGTTTTGGAGTAGCAATTAAATTATTGACTACGCCAATGTGTTGATGTTTACGTGTGTGCAAAAAAAAAACACGTCGTATCCGGTGTAAACAAATCAACATTGTTATTGACTAGAAGCTTTTATTTGTGTTCGAGCGAAAGCTCGTGGACGTCATCCGTTTTGACAGGGCTTTAAAATAAAATGTTAAGCGCGGAGGATTAAAGATTTCCGTATGCTGTTTTTTTAATTAACACATTGTGTGCAGGCTACGTAAAATTATTTTTTGTAACTTCGATAAAAAGCGTCTCACCGGTGAGTCGCATATTCACGTGCATTCACTCCGCACGCTAACGTCTCACCGGTGACTTGTGGTGTTTTTTCGTTGAACATGCTACTTGACAATGAATAATTCTAGAAGACAGACTCTTACAAAGTTTTGAAGAATTTTCTCTTGAGAATTATAAATATTGGGATGGCAAGAACAGCATTCATTTACGGAATATCATTCATAATCTCATAATGTTACGATTTACACATTTGAAAAACATAATCATGTTGAAGAGATGACTAATCTCAGTGTACAGTTTGTCCAGCGACCGATACTTGAAGTTGATCTCGAAACTTATTTATAATCGTCAAAAAATTGGATTATATGGTTGAAGCTTTTCAGCAAATTAACCAAGGAATCAAAGAAGAGCCCCAGGAGGGCACCCTGCTCTTTTCCATGCGCTCTTTTGAGTTGCAAAGCGCGACGAACTTCTATAGGCTATCGTATCTTCTAGTAAGGCGAAGGATTTTTAGTATCGCTGCCATCAGCAATGATGTAGAAATGGGGCTATCTCGGTCTAGGTTGACCCGACTCCCTAACCTCCCAAAGGCAAATGTCGGGATAGTACCATCAGCCGTTGCCACAATACCACTGCCTACAAACATCCCAGGCCGTAGCTGCAGTTAAAATAAGACTCGACATTGCATACACGACTTTCAGACCATACGAGAACTAACTCAGTGGGTTAGCCAGAGGAACACGAACCCGTTAAGAGTTGAGGAACGCCCAGCCCACTTCGCCTTATGTCTCTAAAGCGAGACATGTCATGTTGCAGGATAGGGAATGCCTCCCACTAGCTCTCGTCACGTCCAGCATGGCAAGGCCCCTTAGTTTCCCACGATAGACGGGTGAGTCCGCCTGCTAAGTGCTTACATCCACGAATTGGTAGACCCCGCTCGGGTCGGTCAGGTGTTTTAGAGAGGGCGTAGTGGCAACGAGGAAACTCCTTCGGATGGAAGTAATGCCATAGCAGGCGGCTGTTTTAGACTATCCCCAAGGCATGCAACGCTAGGAGGGACCCGTTCCTTCGTAAGGCTAGCAGATTACGTAACCATCCAGCTTCTTAGGGTGTTTCGGAAGGTCAAAGGCAACTCTAGCACTATCTAGTATGATCGAGAGTCATCTTTTTTTAAGCACGGTTCTTCTAGAACAGAAATGTGCATGTCGCATTGTTTCTACGCCATACATAAAAATGGAGAATATCGTACTCTGCATCATGTTACCTCAATTGGTCTTCTTGGTAGTCGAAAAACATGTGTAAATGATATAAGTATTAGTTCTAGGATCTCTATATATTATCCAGAGTTATATCCACAGTTCATCTGCTACTGTCGAAATGTTATTCTATATATGGATTTAACGATTGAACGGAGTTTATTAAACTACTTTGAAAACAAAGCAGTTCACCGACGAAGGACATTGCCAATGACGTTAAAATCGTAAATGAAAATTATGACAACTTGGAAAGTGCGTTTCCACGAAAATCACAGGAACTGCGTCGGTTATATTTTCGTCATACGTTCGAATGCATTTGAACTTCTGGATTTTTTCATATAGGTTAATCTCGAGAAGCGTTTGAATGTCATCGTGTCCATCAGCGGAATATGACGTGCGTCTCGGCTTAAATTTCGATATGCATTGCACCGTCGACGTGTGTTATTACATTTTTTCGGAATGGATCGACCCGCATGTTTATGGATTCATCTGTTGGTCCTATTCCAACTTTCATAGCGTCAGACATAAAGAGAGTGTACGCCGGTGACTGGTCCCCGTATTCACCAACGCAATAAACTTTGCCTGCAAGACGAATGTGTTGGTAAACGAAGTGCTCCCGAAATAGTTGCAATCCGCAGAAAGACGTCGAACTTGCGCGGCTGCCGCATCCGACCGAGTCAACAACAAACCAATCTTCTCGCGGACACCGCTCCTTCCGGACCTCAGTCGACAGCCGGCGATCGAAACAGAGAGCGAGAGACGCATTTCCGAATCTGTTGTGGCGCGGGACGCGCGCATAATTCCATAGTGCGGAGACGTATTTAATCGAACGATCGATCTGTGCGTTGACAGTTCGGTGTTGTTCCCGGTGGCATTGAACAATGGGGATGATCACCCGCGTCAGGGGCAGAGTTCGCAGCGATTCGCTGGCCAAGCTGGATCCGAGGATTAAAGACGAGAAGATCGCCAAAACCGGTAAATAATCGCTAATCGAATGACGCACTGTTGCAACAGCAGTTGTGGAGGAGCGTTTCGCCGAAACGCCGTTCGATAGAAATTGTCGCGATAATGCAAACATTATTAACATATTAATCATTTGACATTCGTCGAATTTTTCGCCGCCAAACAATGCATTTTATATTTACTCGATCTATTTCTGCGTCCGATCATCCGTTCCGTATTAATAGAATTATGATCGAATTTGTGAACGCAGATTCGCGATTCCACGTGTCGTCTGTTGTGTTGCACATGACGATGATTCCTCATCTTATAAATACATATTTGGACAACTTTCGCAAGTTGCGATCGTCGCGTAAATTAATCCGTACCCTATTAAACTATTGTAAACAATACGTCACGGTGTATTTTCGCGGATCGGGATGAATGATGCTGGTAAACATGGCGTCGTAAGCCAAATAGGTTGCGGTTATTTGCGCATCTTTTTTTTTTCATCATAATCCGGACATCTTTCTCTATTTCAGTATGGATATATTTAACGTAATATGTGCGAGATTTGATTTATATATATTTTTTTCAGTCTGTTTGTTGTCTGTCGTACTGTTATTGCCGTATTGTGGCCGTGGACAGACGACGCTGCTTCTCGGAGGATGGTTGGCCGCGTACTCCTGTTTAGTTTTACCGTTGCTGATATCAGCCAACTACAAGTATCCCGTCAAAGTTTACAGCAGAATTTTAAACCACATCAAAGGTAAATATATAGATATGAAAATAAATATGAATAATTATCGATGGAAAGAGCTGGCTGATGCGACTTACTGATGGTGTTGTCTTCTAAGGACAGTGTCGTACTGCCTGCTGTAAATCGAGGCTCCGCTTAAATACCATGGATTTTCATAATTTATTATTCGTGCATATATAACACGAGTTCTAAATATATAAAAATGAGATTGAAAATATACATTATTGACATCTTTCACGCATATTTTTCTCATAATGCATATTGATGGAAAACGCAAACGTTTTCAGCGCACAGATCCGCACTGGTATATTATTTTATTTTATTAAAACGAAAAAAACATATATTTATATCATAAAATAATATGAACAAACTCAAACAACATCATACCATAGATTCTAGATAGATTTATCAAAAATTATATATTTTGAATCCCAATTCGACCCTCGTTTTTCATTACTACTACTACATGACACATTTTATTTTTTATCGCTTTCTTTTTAAATGTAAATGTGAAGCGTTTTTCTTGGATAAGATTGCCTGTCATCTCAATTGCGATTCATTCGTTCGGATGCCATTCGATTTAATTTATTAAGTAAAACGTCGTGGTTGCCATTTTCATTAAAATTATTAATGTTATTTTTTTTTCAGTTTTTGCGAGACGTATGTACAGACCGGTACTTGCTGTGGTTGCTTGGTTGTATGCTCCTCTGGATCGTTGCGAGAAAGTTTTCACACAGATGACTAATCTATCCACCATGGCTAATCAGGTAAAGCATTCCTCCATATGTGAAAACGTCTCTTTGAATGCTTTCGATGCAAATTCCAATAAGTTATATCGATTATCGCAAAAGGAAAAACCTGTTATTCATACCGCAAATTTAATTCGAGAAGGTATTCAATTCTGCGATGAATCGGAAAATCTTATTTTCGTGACCCAAACCCTGTACCAGCTCTTAAATTACTATGTGAGATGAATAATTGTATATCTGGATTTTGAAAATTGTAAAAAATATTCTCCTATAGTTTATTCGTTCATTCATCATAGGCGCAACCGTCCTATTGTAGAGCCCTTGCCTCATCCAACACCCTACTCCATTTTATCCGACCTACCGCCACGTCCCTCTGTAGTCCTACAGTCCTACCACCTCAGCCGTGGTCTTCCTTTTCTCCGGGGACAGGTAAGCTTGGAAACCATAAGCTTTTTCGGCGGCTGATTGTCCAGAATCCTTGACACGTGGCCACTCTGACGACTGACTCTGACTCTGGCCAGTATATCCTTGTATAGTCGGTACAGCTCCTCGTTGTTTCGGATACGCCATTTACCGTCATCGAATACAGCTCCAAATATTCGTCTCAAATTTCTCACCCGATGAGGGTCATGTAGAGCTTGACTTTAGTCTTCTTTGAGAGGAATCTCGACAGTAAATGCTTTTGAAGTCCAAAGTTTCGTACTTCCAAATTGGTTTCAGTCACTTCACAACTTCTATAACTAGTGTTGTAAAAGACTAAAAGTTTTTTACAACATTACAGCACTTTTTCGAGTTTTTGGTAAAACCTTGAACCTTATGATGACTCACAATTGGAATCACTCAGAACGCCATCATCTTACTGTACATTAACATTCTCAACAAATCCTAGCTTTTAATGAAGGACTTAAGCCATTTTAGAAAAGATTCCAACTCAAAGGCTTCAAGTTTCAAGAGTTTAAAGCTCTTATATTCTGTTATATTTTTGGTTCATAGCCTTTGAAGCATCATAATAACATCAATATAGTCTTATTCTAACCTTAAATATTTTTCAAAGACACGTAATATGTCAACTGGATTGGAAAGTAGCTTGCAAATGATCGTTTAGAGACATTAGAGACGAAAAGAAAGAGAGAAAGGGATAATGTACACACAACTACTTGTATATATATATATATGAAAGCTAAATTTAATCGATTATTGGCAACAGATAATAAAAATGGTCGTTTTGTTCATATCACAAAAGTCGAGAAATGAGTCGGGTATTTGGGAATCGTGAAATTTTTTGGTGATTGAAATAAAAAAGTAATATATTTATTTAAAGAACATCGCGCAAAGGTTTAACCACTTTTCATTAAAAAAAGTAACACCATCTATCTACCTTTTCTATTGATGCAAATGGTTTCACATTATTATTCATTTTTAAGTCATGGTTTTTCGATTTTAGAAAATTACAGAATTAATCCCTATTTTTTCGATAAGTTTTTGTCTAGTGGAACGTATCTATCGCATAAAAAGAGACTCGATCGTATTTTCTTTTTTAAATTTGACTGCATTCTGTTTATTGCAATTTTTAGTTGGTGTTCTTCGTCATGTGTGATAGAGTACTAGTAGGTGCATGGGGTCCCCAGCAGCGTGTCACATGCCTCTACTCTCTCATGTTCTACAACGTGATCGCCTACTGCGTTTCATACATCAAAGAGCTGATCGAGAAAGAAAATTGGACGCCATACGTCAACATGACCCACCATTCCGATCTGAAGCACCTCGCCATGTCGACTACCAAAATCGTGTTAGAGTGGACCAAAGCGGTCACGTTCATAATCACCGTGACGTTCATGCTGTTGGTATTCGGATTGGAGCAGGGATTAGAGCAGTACCAGCCGACGTCTCTCTATCAGATAGTGACGTGGTGCTATTACATGGCGACTGAAAAAGTATTTGTGGAGATATTCCCCGTGCTGTTGAGTTTCTTCCACTTTGAAGTGTTTGAGTCGCTGGAGACGCTGTACGTCCCCGTTCTTCTCAAAACTTTCACCATCTCTCTGTCCTGTATATTCGTGGTGCCGTTGATGTTTTTCAGCCAGTACAAATTGGCAATCATTGTGCTCTATATAAACATCTTCTTGAGAGCGAAAGACGTTTGGCTGAACTCTTGGAAGCAACTCAGAATGGAATGCACGGTACTAGAGCAATTCAGAAGAGCATGCAGGGACGAAATAGAGAGCCTCGAAGACGTCTGCGCCGTGTGTCTCAGCTCCATGAAATCGGCTAGAGTTACACCCTGCCAACACTTCTTTCACAGTGATTGTCTTCGGCAATGCTTGAAAGCTTCTAATAAATGTCCAATATGCATCCGACAATACATATTCGATTGAAAACAACGCATAAACGCCTCGTGATTCGTATCGTAATCGAACTTTATGATTTGTGATATTCTACAGACTAATTTCATAGTGTAATTATAATATATATGCTTTATAACTGTCGTATTCAGAGTCGAAATGCTTTCTGGATTTTATTTTCTCTAGTATATTACATACCCGGCGGCTAATTTTCTTCATTTATATGTAATAAAATGTCGAAGTGAGTCGAAAGCTTCGAAATATGGTTATGTTTAATATAAATAATGTGAATCTGTGATGGTAATATAATATGTGGATGTGAAAAATCAGTATTTAATTGTAGATTAGTATTTTTTTTTTCGAAATTGGGTATTGTAAACGATAATTTTCGAACAAGCATAGTATATTCGTATGCATACTGCACCAGGATACTAATGTGTTTAGTATTATTTTATGCATAAATCATAGGTATTAATATTGTATTGTATGAAATGTATTTTATGTTAATTTAATTATTTTTAAGCTACTTTTGTACTTGGTTTTATTATATATTTTTTTTATATTTTGTGTTTTCTTATTTCTTCGTCTCCGCCGATGCCCATTACATTATGCAAATTATCAAATGAGAATTCAAAGAAGATTTGTATTATTATCATATTAATACATTTTGGTTAAATTAAGAACAAATACATATACATGTATTAATAGTATGTTTGCAAGTTGAAAATATTTTGTGATAAATAAATAAATTGCATAATAACTAAATATAAGATATTGAGAGCCATCAAATTAAATAGAAATATTTATTTTTAAGCATAACGAAAAACTACAAACAATTTTAATATTTATTTATTTGACTACTATAGATGGATGGCATAACAGAAAATCCAAAGCGCCACTCAACCGTGTAAAAATTCGATAAAGATGCAAGGAGAATGAGTCTCTTACACTTACATTCCTCCCTAGTGTCATAAATAATTCTCCAGAAGAGTAACCTATCCGGGTATTATCTTAGCTCAGTGGCGGTTAACTTACATTATAAAAATGTTACCTGCAAACCATTTCTGTTTGTTTAGAATTTACATTTTGTTATAATCAGCGAGGTTTGTCTATTTACTTAATTTTATTAAAAATTTATAATTATAAACATAATCTTTTTTTAAGAAGTGAAGCGATTACAATGTAATCGCTGTAATAATGGATTTATCGTAAAGTGTGCCCTTCTGTTTTAGTTTAATGAGTATTTTTTTCCCCAATGATATTACTTGAAAAATTTATGTCGCAAGAATAGAATTATTGTATAAATAATAATAAAAGTCATTAAAAAAAAACTGTATTTTTTTCCACATTCAGCACACCCAACATCAAGTCCGCCGTACGCCACTGGATTAAATATTATATATTTTATATAAACTATTTAATCCACTTTCCCTCATTTCTGAGGAACGTGACCATGTGCATGATTCCCCTTATGGAGGACCTTGGGCATGGTTTTCATATAAACAATCATATAACTACATAATTATATTATAAATAATAATAAAAATTATGCTTGATTAATTGATTATTAAAATTGCATTAAGTTTATAAATAGTAATGATCTATTTCTATGGCTCATAAAAAGCAAAATATACGATATTATTAAATAAAATGTTAATCGCGTTTAATAAAAATAAGCGCTTAATAATTTTGTGGTGTGGCAACACCGTTTGGCGCCAATTCTCCGGCGACAGCGATGGAGGGCTTCGACGATGCCGGTGTGTTTTTCTCCGATGCGTTGGGAGGCAGCGGGCCTTCGGGCGACGCGGCTGCCTCGCTGCTGCAGCTGCGTGCGCGTTTCAAGGACTTCATCCGACAGTATCATGAGGGAAACTTCAATTACAAATACAGGTGTGATACTTCAAGGCTATCCTACATAACTGAATAGTGTGCGAGTTCTCGCTTTATGTTAAATTCAAATTGTTTAATTTTTCAGAGATTCTTTAAAACGCCAGTATAATCTTGGTCAATACTGGCTCGAAATCAATCTCGATGATTTGGCTAGCTTTGATGATGTATTAGCCGAGAAATTGAATAAACAACCTGCAGAACATCTACCTATTTTAGAAGAAGCCGCAAAAGAAGTGAGTTGTTATAATGTTATGATCATTTAAAATCGGTTTAAAATAAATTATAATGAATGTATTAACGTATGTAGGTTGCCGATGAAGTGACCGCACCGAGACCGGAGGGGGAGGAAAAAATGGAGGACATTCAAGTTATTTTATCATCTGATTCTAATCCCGTATCATTGAGAGATATGAAGGTTTGTATAATTTACGAGTTTATATGCGTTTTGTTTTTATTATTTAATATTTTTACGTTTTTATAGTCGGAAATTGTACCATATGTTGCTGAAACGATGTGTTGTGCAGCGTCTGCAAGATGTTGTATTAGCGAGGCGACAAAAATATCCATTCAATGCCGCTCGTGCAGGAACGTCATACCAAATTTGCCAGTGAAACCTGGCCTTGAAGGATATGTCATGCCCCGGAAATGCAACACGTACTGATTCGACTTTATAATATATGATATAATTTAATATAACACGGAAATCAATACATATGATATTTTTTAGAGAACAAGCCGGACGTCCAAAATGCCCTCTGGATCCTTATTTTATTGTTCCAGATAAATGTCATTGTGTAGATTATCAGGTACAAAAACTGAAACTAATATTAATTAGACGTTTTTTTTTTATTGTATTTCATTGTCATTTAAATAAATTTACAGATTCTTAAACTGCAAGAGTTACCAGAGAGCATCCCTCAAGGTGAAGTACCTCGACATTTGCAATTATATTGCGAGAGGTTTGTGAAAATGATTGAATTGATTTATTAATCGGCATTTTATCAAAATTACTAAATGATATATGATTATTAATTACAGATATCTATGCGAGAGAGCTGTTCCTGGAACTAGGGCTTGCGTTTTAGCAATTTATTCGATCAAAAAGATTTCAAATCAGAGCAAGAGAGACGGTAGAGAAAAAGCTATCGTTGGAGTAAGATCAGCTTACTTAAGAGTGGTCGGAATTAGAGTCGACGGAGAAGGACGTGGATCTGTGACAAGTCAACCGATATCGGCACTCGAAGAAGAACAATTTAGAAGATTGGCCGCTTCCCCTGATGTGTACGAAAGAATAGCCACATCTATAGCGCCTAGTATATATGGAGCTAAAGATATCAAAAAATCAATCGCTTGTCTTCTATTCGGTGGTAAATTCATTTTAAAAGAAATTGTAATCACATTTTATCGAAGAATTATTTAAATGGTTTATTTTAAAAATATTTAAGGATCGAGAAAACGATTACCGGATGGTCTTACTCGTAGAGGCGATATTAACGTGTTATTGCTTGGAGATCCCGGTACTGCTAAATCTCAGTTGCTTAAGTTTGTTGAAAAAGTGTCGCCGATTGGTGTCTATACATCGGGGAAAGGCTCAAGTGCAGCTGGTCTAACTGCATCTGTGATAAGGGATCCTGCGACTGTGAGTATTAATTATTAGAATGTTATTTAATATATTCCTTATTTATTTTGCTCACTATTTTTTAAATCGATAGAGAAACTTCGTCATGGAAGGAGGCGCTATGGTTTTAGCTGACGGTGGAGTTGTATGCATAGATGAATTCGATAAAATGAGAGAGGACGATCGTGTTGCTATACACGAAGCAATGGAACAACAGACGATATCTATTGCTAAGGTATTTAAATAATAATAATAAATAAATAATATCAGATATAAATCGCATAAAACACATGTTTTTTTTATAATGACGGTTTTCCCTGGCCCTGGGCTTACCCAATATATGATAAGTAATTTTTAAGGTATTGATGTTAACAGGCTGGTATAACTACGACACTTAACTCTCGCTGTTCAGTATTAGCAGCCGCTAATTCCATCTTTGGTAGATGGGATGATACCAAAGGCGAAGAAAATATTGACTTTATGCCGACAATTCTTTCTCGATTCGATATGATATTCATCGTAAAAGATGAACACGATCAAAAAAGAGACATGGTATGATTTCTTTTTCACATGTTTTATTAATTCGTATAATAAATGTCGGTTATAATGCAATAAATGTACATTCCAGACATTGGCAAAACATATAATGGCCGTACATATGAACGCTGGTAACGTCAACGTAGAAGCAAAAGAAGGTGAATTATCACTATCATTTATAAAGCGATACATCGGTTTCTGTCGCAATCGGTGCGGCCCTCGTTTATCTGCTTCAGCTGGTGAGAAATTACGTAGCCGATATGTGCTTATGAGAAGTGGAACTGCCGATCAAGAAAAAGCGACTGAAAAACGATTGTCTATCCCTATCACCGTCAGGTATGTCTTTTTTATATTTTTAATAATTAAAAATGGGTTTTTTTCATTTATTTTTTTATTCCAGGCAATTAGAAGCTGTTATACGTATATCTGAATCTCTCGCAAAAATGCAGTTACAACCGTTTGCTACCGAAGTTCATGTGAATGAAGCACTCCGTTTGTTCCAAGTGTCTACGTTGGATGCAGCAATGTCCGGAAGTTTAGCTGGTATATACAAAATTCATATTTGCATTACTTGTAATCAATATATTTTATTACACGTTATAATATTTTAGGAGCGGAAGGTTTTACCACCGAAGAAGATCACGAAACTCTGTCACGAATCGAAAAACAATTGAAGCGAAGATTTGCCGTTGGTTCGCAAGTGTCTGAACAGAATATTGTTCAAGATTTCTTGCGTCAAAAATATCCAGAGAGATCCATATTGAAAGTTATTCATACAATGATAAGGAGAGGAGAATTACAACATCGCATGCAACGAAAAATGTTATATAGACTTTCATAATTCTTATTTGTTCTGTTACAATATTAAAAATAATCTGTTTCCATTCCCATTTATTGTATCTGATATTATAATATTATAAGTAACAAAATAATATTAAAAAATAATAGTAATTCAAAAACTGTAAAATGCATTATGAATAAATGTGTTAATTATTGATCTATTTCTTTTTTATTTATATTTTTCTAGAATATCAATTAGCGTTGCATACGTGTAGTGCCAATTATACCGAACTTAAGTAAACGTTTAGTCTTTCAATAAATAATTTCATAGAAACCGAGCAAAAGGGTTTTACGATTTCAACACATCAACCCATTATTTTGGATGTCTCTCCGCAAAATAAGCTCTCACAGCACGTGTAACTCGTACTAGGCACATCGTACTGGATGCGAGCGAGAAAAAATATCGCGCACGTGGCAACAGCAGCGAATATTATTATTTTTTTCTGCAATCACAAAATAATGGACAATGATAATTTATAATATTTATTCCTTAGACCTTTTTTGATAGTCAAAATCAAGAAGTTTCTGAATAAGAATGGTCACGATCCCCAGACACGAGAGTGCCGACTAAAGAAGAAGACTTTTTTAGTCAGAATTTAGACCCCAACGGCACGGCTAGGTTAAAAGGGTAAAATTAATAAAAAAAAATAGTTCCTTAATCTTGGCATGTCTAAATATAATGTATCTGATATTATTATGATTTTTAAAAAATAATTACTAAATATATTTTATCTCTTTTGATTTAATTGCTATTATGCCTGTCTACTATTGCTTATAATAAAACTTTTAACATGGCAACATCGAGCGTGACGTGGAGGTTGGTAGGCCTGAACCCGCAGTACTACCACTTCTCGTTAGGCCGGTGATGTGTCGTGGCTGTCAGCATGGTCCTACTCGATAATGACGAGGTTCGCCATATGGCCCCAAGAACTATTTAATAATATTTAGCACGAAACAATATAACGTTTTGCTTACATTTGATGATCGAATCCCATTTTTATGCGAATTTCAAAATATCACATTACTCTATAACTGAAATGAACTAGCTGCTGTCAATATTTCGATATTTGTTCACTAAAAACAAACTAACAAAACATTTATTTTTTCAATTTACGATTACTGTGAGGACACATATTTATACGTAAACTTTGTTTCAGTTTTTATCGCAGCTTACAAAAATGTTCCAAAAAAGTAGACTTTCGGGTAGCGTACTTATGACAATAAAGCAATGTAAGTATATCATGGCACAATTAATGTGTTTTATTGTATGATTTTATTTATTGCATTTTTTTAGACGATGGAAGAACAGCTCCAATCCCGAAAACAAAAGATGCAAAACCAATCGTAACGAATATAAATCATACGTGTTTAGTGAGAGCGTCGTCGAAAAATCGCAAACTGTCCACTGTCATAGATAAAAACGATGTGTTGAAATTTCAAAAAGCGTACTCACATTTATTAAAAGTGAATTTGGACGGACTTAAAAAATTAAAAAAAGAAAAGAACAAAACGAAAGCGACACAATGATATTTATTTTTATTCGGTTATATCAATATCATTCGACTCCACAATTACAATCTCGCCGAATATATAGGAACATTTAAATGTAATAAGGTTTTAAACAGTTGTGCTAAACATTTTTTTAAAAAATTAAACAGAACAAACCGCTTTTTAATAATAATAATAATACAGAATGACGCTTGCGTACACAAAAACCGAAGTGATTCATCTGTACGTGTGTATTTATAATTAAAGTTTATTCCAAGAGTTGTAAGGGGCGATTTAATGGCAATGTTTACATTGAAAAATATTTCCTTGTATTATTTTTTTTTGTATTAAACTTTTTTAAATTTATACACGAATTTTTAAATGTTGTGTCCTATTTTGTATTTTTTTATGATCCGAACTCTGTATATAATATCTATATTTATTTGAATATTAATGTTTATTATTTATTATGATAAAAAACGTATCGCTTTATAAATGATGATATATATATATTAAAATCACTAAAATTTATTAATCACATAAAATATATAAAAATATAACTATAACGAGTTCAATAATGATAATTTTTTCAAACAAGCATTTTTAATATTTGTTTGACCCAGTCTTTCTGCCTCTCTCATCACTTTTTTAATATCGTTAACGTTGGCTGAAGCAGCCGCCAGATGATATGCCGATCTGAGTATTTTGCATTCAATATAACACGACACCTAACAATATAAATGTTTATTAATTAATTCTTACATATTATTGATATATGATCGGAAATTACCTTAAGAGATACATTATCGGTTTTTGATATGAGCATCTCGGCTAGTTCGTCGTATAACCGTCCTTTCGACTCGCATTTTCTGACGACAGCGCCAACGCTCACTTCTACGACTTCGTCCACGACATTGCTGAAAATTTTTAATTATTACATCTCAACGTATCCGACAATTATATTTGATATGATGAATACCTCACGTTATCTCCCATGTAATACGTTTTAATATGATCGCAAAGTTTAATTATATCCTCAAAGCGTTCAGTGAACACGAGGTATCGCGATGTGTGACAAAATATTTTCGCAGCATCCAAATTCGTATCTCTTATAATGCTAAATATAAAAAAAAATCGTTTATTACATTGTGACGATACGCTAAATTATTATTAATAATAATATACCTAACGACGGTGCAGAATCCTTCTTCTAAATTTTTGCCACAAACCAATATGATGACGCACAGTTTAATTTTCTCTAATTGAGTACCGAACAGAGAAGGTAAATAACATCCTTCGCTGCCTCTTTCGTATATTCTCGGCGTTATTTTATCGACTACGTCCTCGGTGAGTTTTCCAGACATTTCGCACTTATATAAAAGAGATGTGATGTCGTGTTGCAAGGTAATCGTATTGACGTGTCTATCGACGGATGCGCTATCCATTTTTAATTGCAAGCATTTATTTGGCTCCGTAATGTCTGCAATAAAAAAAAATTATAAACGTGACGCCGAGACGGAATATCGAATTTTAATTAAAACGATTCTGACCGGGTCGAAAATTTCTAGGCACTTGCAGTAAATGTTGTTTTGCTTTGAATAGATGGAACAGTCTTGTATGTAATGTGGCAGCGTGAGGTGATTGCGTCGGTCGTTTGTATAACTCAACGCATGTGATAGCAGCTCTGACGTGATCATCGACGCCTTCTTGGACTTCGAGCAACGCTTCCAACCATCCTCTATGTTTTAATTCACGACACGAATGTAATAAATATTCCTACGAAACAACGATAACGATTTCACTTATGATATATTAATAGTATATATACAAGGTTTGATAAAAAAAATATGGAAATTTTGAATTTTTCTGGCTGTCATATTTTTTTTGTCATGTTGGTACACCTGTCACATTGCCATATTGGATTTTTACTTAGTTGTTGGCTGTCAAAAGGGTTTCACGCGTCCGAACATGACTTCCTGCAACGTTTACGTATTCACAAAGGTGAAAAAAATAAGAAAGGACGATGTTTTGCCAACATTGAGGTATTTGATGACAATTACTTTGAAATAAAATTAATATATTTTTTTATCAAATCCCATAATAATAGATATAGATAATTAAATTTACGTACACTCCACATTTTCCAAGAGCCGTCTATATCGATCATGGTTTGGAGCAACTTATGCAGATTTTTGCTTTTTAAATATACCATAAATATGCTCTCGGTGAACTCGTCTTTGTCGACCGAATGTTCGCTGCAATATTTGAGCGTCTCCACCAGATTTCCATATTTTAAATAAAATTTAATTATAGCATTATCCGAACCGTACGTGGACAGATAATAAATGCATTCGTTGTAAAAAAATGGATCGAGCTTTGTTTTGAATTCAATTTTGTCATTCTGATTCGTGTTTTTTTTGAGAATAGTGTTAGATTTCATTTTCTTCGCATACAGATGACTCGTCGAGAAATCGCTAAAGTCGCTATATCTTATTTTATGAACGCTGGCTAATGCGTGTAGTACGCTCAGAGCCGGCTCTACAATTTTCAACTTTTTACCGGAACTCATCAGAGGAAAGTTTTCATACTGAGTCTGAAAAAAAATTGCCATAAATATGATAATATGATACGTAATAGATCTACGGTGTATATTTACTTTTATTATTTCCGCTCGTTTCATAATAATCGGATTAATAGTGTGATTTTTTATTTCGAGCAATGCAATTATCTCGTCGAGCAGCGACGAGTTACATTTGTTTCGATAAAACTCCGATTGGGTTCCACTCTTGGTTAGGTGGCTCCGTTGAACGCGTTTTACGGCCGAACAAGTTGCATAATTCAAGTCGTCTCCGGTCTGGAGTGAAGTGTTTTTAAAACAAATTGCAAATTTTTGACGTGCTTGTTTGTAACATCCGCATTTAAGACAGGCTTTGCCCCAGGTGGCCAAAACGCCTGTGACGGATAAACCGAATTTTGTAGAAATATCCAGAGCCAAATCCCATTTTTCCGCCGCCAACAGTTTCCGAACGCAATGAGCTAGAATTAAAATATGTTTTATTACAAATTTCGTTTCATATGTAATAATATATTAAACGTTTACTATCGAGAGAGTCCATGGCTATGTCTGGCATCATAGTGTGACATTTATGCGTGGCGAGATGGGCCATTGCGTCGGTGACGGCTAACTGATGTTCGGTGTGTGCGAGGGCTCTGTCTATTTTTACCCAGCTAACTAAAAACATCGGACGCGAATAAAGCACGGCGCACGAAACGAGTAAAGCTTTTCGCATCTGCACCAACTCTAATACTCCGCTCTCGGAATTACTGACCATTCTCGAGAGCTCCGTACTTCTATCGAGCAAAAACCTATTAAAAAAATCAACATTACTATATATTCAAAATATAATTTATCCGCAATATTCAGTGCTCGCTACATAATTGTGAACGCACGTATAATTTTTTTTGTATCAAGCCCAAGTACTATAGATTTTCTTATACGGTCGATAATTAAATGATGTTATTAGTCGTTTTTGTTAACAATTTAGTCTTCCAATATTAGTAAATGAATAAAATAAATAAAAATGAAACTCTACGAGTTGGTTGAAGCCATGAGAATATGGCGATGTACTATGACGAGCATGGGCAAGGCTATTGTGAATGAAATGAAATGGAATCGGTTTCAATTGGCTTCACAATTCCAATCTACAGGCTCAACATTCTTTTCCGAGAGAATTGTATATAAAAAGGCTGAAAGAATCTGTAACATAGTCCTGTGAAAAAACGGTTGAAAAGACAGATTTAAATCCTTTTTTTTAAAAAAAATCAAAATACTGATGAATTCTTCATCAATATCTTGACTTTAAATGCTTGGGGTCTCTGATAGACCCTCTTGAGAGACGCGCTTCTTTTCGAGCCTAATATAATAAATCGTTTAAGAAAAAAATGCATATACATTGATATTGAGAGGTTAGTTTTGCTCTGCGTTTACATTTATGTGGCGACAATTTTATATTATAAACCTCGGATAATCCAAATTAATAGTATGCATTTTCATAATGCTAAGGCATAAATTGACATCGGGAGAAAATTCATAGACAAACTCCTTCCTAACGGCGTCATTATGATTGGGATCTATCGACAAACACCATTCCAATGAAGGACTATCGCTGTGCGCCGATCCGCTGCCGGGATTAGTCGTAGATCGATCGGAAGCGAAATGATCGTTTTTAATCATCATCTGATTGTAACAATCGCTGCATACTCGTACTTTGATATTTGTATAAAAACTTGGTATCTGAAAATTCATTAATTTACTTACATAGATTCGTTTAATAAATATTTGACGGGGAATTGTTTACCGTTATTTTCTGTATTGAGCACGAGTAACACACTAATCTACCGCACCTTCTGCAATGATGTCTTCTGATCAGAATTGAAAAGATCGTTGTTTTACATACCATGCATTTGTTGGTGAATGTGTCGGGCACCCAATTTTCTTTGTTGGGCACGTTTTCGGGCATTACGAAAACGCTCGAATCACCGACAAAGTTAATTGAATCTATCGATTGCAGTAATATTTCTTCTTGCTGTTCGCCGATTGATAGATCTGAATTTTTGGTCGATTTTAAATTGAGTGATTTCTCGGCGTAGATTCTCAATAGGGCGTCGACGGTGTTGACGGATATCGTGCCAGAATTTATTAATGATTTATTATAAAACATGTTGTCTCCGACTAAATCGACTTTCAAGGTCGGTTTAATTTTTTGCAAAATCTTTTCCAACCTATCGAGTTTGGCGTTCATTAAATATTGCTCGATTATGAGCAACGGCTTTGAAATGAGATTCCAAAAGTGAACTCTCTCGGTGGGTTCTATTTCGGTTAATAATTCAATTCCAATGAATATATTTTCGTAGCGATAAAAATCGCTAGTATTATTTTTAATGAAAGTAATGACCATTTTTAAAATGTTCAAGTCTCTGACTTTTTTCAAAATATCGTCGCAAATTTCAAACGCGAGATAGAGCGGCACCTCTTTCAACAATTCCTCTAAATTGATAGAGGACATGTTGCCGGGAGTTTCGATCGCTTGCTTCAATAGATTATCTATTATTAAGTTTCTCATATTTGTCGAGACTTCGTGTTTGTAAGACCATTTGAGGCACAGGTCAAACTAAAACAAAAATATACGTGAAAACAATAAAATAATGCATCGTAAAGGGGTGGAATAAACTACCTACATCACCTAGCCCTAAAGGCAGGTAGTAATTTTTCTTGTTCTTTATCGTAGTGCAAGTTTTGAAGATTAATTAAAAGTATTTTTTTAGGGTGTACAGTAAACCCCCCTATAGCGTCCTCTCCTATAACGTCCCCCCCCTATAACGTTTGCGGCAGTTTTTTCCTATAACGTTAAACCCCCCTATAACGTACATTTTAAAATGCTAAATAGAATTTTCATAAAAATATTTTATAATTTTATAAAATTTACTAATAAAATGTCGCATTGATCTTCCCTGCCCGCAAGATGATTACGTCAGCCAAAATACGAAAGGATATCGCTCATGGCGCGAGTTAAGTCATTTGCGCTGGTAAACAAGTGAAAATGTAAAAAAAAATGAAAAATTAAAATGTTTGATGCACTGATCTCCTTCAAATCAAAAAATAAAATTACCCCCCTATAACGTCCCCCCCTATACCGTGAAACCTATCTCGACGTTATAGGAGGGTTTACTGTATATTCAATAAAGGTAACAAGCAATTGAAAGTTAGAGGAATCTTCATGTAGTATATGGGGATTGGATAATAAGCGCAAGTACTAGAAGAGTTGTAGATCTCGACGAGGACGTCATGCCAACCTTGGTGGAATAAAATCCCATTTTTTGGATAGCTTGGATTAGTCATTCGACCATTCATCATTCAAATGGGGTCAATGGGTTCCTTTCAAATATGAGTCTAATCACCTGCAGAGAGTGAATGTTTGCTCTTCTTAGTTCTCGCGTCTCAGATATGCACCTTGGAATAGTGATTGGTGACGAAAAAATTTTGAGGAGATGAATCCATGTCTCTACATTGATGCATTAGCAAAGATCAACTTATTTATTTGTGTATCGGCATCTGCTAGTGATTAGGAAAATCTTAAAATTAAACTAATCCCGGTAAATCGCATGCAACCTGTCAATGCATGCACATCCCATCTGATAGGATCAAAACATCGACCTTTCTTGAAGCACATTGTTACGAGGAATGTAAAGTGGATAATTTATGACACTAATAACTGCAGAAGGCAATGGGTAGAAAAAGGACAACTACCACAAAGACATTCCGAGTTCGATGCATCCAGAAAGAGCGATGTGTGTGTAATGGGATTTCAAGGGCATTGTTCATTTAGAATTGCTACCAAAGAAAGAAAAGATTCATTCGGATCTTTATTGCCATAATTAGAGAAATTAAAACCCAATTAAAGTCGTCCATAACTGGTCCATAATATGAGATCTCATTCAGAGACTCCATAAAAAATTAGGGACTTTGAATGGGAGTTACTATTACATCCATTGTATTCTTAGGATCTCGCACCTTCAAATTTTCATTTGTTTCCAGTACTAGAACAGTTTTTAGACACACAAAAAATACGAATTTAGAAGGTTTAAAAATAGTTTTTTTTTCGTTTTTTGGCCTCGGAATTATTTCTATAAAGACAGAATTTAAAAGCTGTTAGCCAAATGTCAATCTGTAATAAATTCAGAGGGAGATTAAAAATATGTTGTTTTTTTATTATTCCACCTAATAAACTACCGACAAAAGTGCATTTTGATAATCAACAAGTTACAACGAAAATTTTATATGTTTATACCTTTTGGCCATCCAATAGCAATTGAATTATTCTTTCAGGATCAGTGTTAGATATTTCATAAATTGTCGCCCACGTATCACCTTCCTCCGCTAATTCCGATATCTATTAAATACGTATATAGATCAGCAAAAATTACATCAAAAATGAATAACATAATAACTGATTTACCTTTTCGTACATTGGTATAGTTTCTAACCATAGCCGGCATTCTTTTCTCACTTGGCATTCGTTGTGATTATGATTTGCGAAATAATATAGGACTTCAAGTGCGCCATCATAATTCCAATGCACCAAATTTTGGAATAAAAATCTGAATTGCAGCTGAACGTCGGATATTAGCAAGAAATATTTCCAATTTTCTTTAATCTCCGGTTTAATAGATAAATTTAGTAGAATTTGATCTTTCAAATAAGCCAGGGAATAATTATGTATCATCAACTCGGTCAAACAATTCAATATGTTCAGACATCCGAGTAAATTGTTTTTGACGATGAACTGTTTCAAATACGAAAGTAATAGTTTTGGATCGTAATCGCTTTGAAGAGATGTGAGAATTTTGCTTCCGGAATATAAATGTTTAAACATGTCGAATCTGTCTCTCTGCAAAAACGCATCGAGAAACTTTGTTCTCGTGTCCATGCTCTGTTGGAGAGACGAATCGGATGAATCCGAATGAATCTTTTTCACCAGATTCGCAATCACCCAATTGTGCAACAATATAAACGTTGTGATGGAGTTATTCGGACGTATTAAAATATTTTCATCACTTTTTTCGATGTTTATTTCGGCGTTTTCATCTACGCTATATATAATCATATCGACGAGCTCGTCGTAATAATTTTTTGGACATATTTGCATTTTACATTTAATCGGCGGACAGTAATTCAGTATGATTTTATGTATGAAGTTCACTCCGAGCGTTTTGCACACGGCTTCGATGCTATTCAATCCCACATTTTTGTTAATGAGATCGCCGATGATTTTGTGTATCGGTAAATTTAAAATATCGCTTTTAAAAATTACGTTGTTATCTTCGAAATCAACGTCTTCTAATTCTATGAATTTCGTTATGTTCTCCATATACGAGATGAAATATTTCAAATAACAATTTTCGGTGATGTAATTTTCTGTCACGTCGCACGTATCGAAAGCGTGATTCAAATATAATTTTCTTTGCTTTGATACGGCTTCTAAGAAAGCGTTGCAAAATTCGTACGACACCGTATTCGACAACGTAACAAATTCCTGATGAAAATATGTGATTCTCGTATGATTCTCGATATACAACGCGTAGTCTCGGTGTCGCATCGGTATTTTATCGTTCGCCAATATATCGCAGATGCCGCTATTGTTATCGCCGATTGTCGTATTGTGATAGATGTCATACATTATCGTGAACATGTTACGTATGAACGTAACAAAATTGGACTGTTTCACATCTAAATCTGAGTAAACCCTGATATCTCGTGCTTTTTTTTCGGCTATGTTCAATATACCGTACGTCACGTTACGATTGATTCCCGTGCTCAGCAGCAGATCGATGATTGTTATGATCGAATAATCGCTGCTTTCGAATATTTCCAGTTGCGAGAACGTTTGATGTGTATCGGATAATTGATAGCTCTGCGGCGACGTATGTTTCGACAGAAAGCCTTCGACTAAGCTCACGACTGCCGTAGATATTACCGACATGCCGATAACGATCTCGATTTCGTTCAGACACATTTCATTCCTAACGAATGATAAATTATTGTTTATTTTGTCGACTAGTTCAATAAATTTGCACGTGAAGAACACTTCATTGTACAATTCTGAATCTGACAAGTCGTATATCTGGGAAAAATAAATAATTTAATAAAAAACGTGACTATTGAACACTTTTTGTGATAATATTTCATACTGTCATATTGTAAACAAGAAAAACAATTAACACTCTGACCTACATAAGTCATCAATAACAATATATTTGTACTGAATATTCATATTATTGATAAAATTAATGGTTTTTAAATCAAATATGACTAATATTTGATTTAAAATTTAACGTAAATATAGTCAACCCTCTTATAACGCCAAGATAAGGACTACACTACAGAAACCGGCCCTATAGAGGAATAGGCAACCATACAAAACTTAGGGTTAGGTTTTTTTTAAATCATATTTTGTAAATTTAAAGAAATCAATTCATTTTTCATTTGTGAAATATGTATTTGACCTTGAAAATTTGGCATTTAATAGAAAATGGCGCTCTAAAAAGACGCACTATAGCAGTTGACGTTATAGGAGGGTCGTCTTGAGTGTTAAATGCATGATTATACCTCGATTATTTTATAAGCCTTTGAAAAATCGTTAGTTTCCAAACATAACGCTAGCAGAGTGTCCGGAGATGCTAACATTAAGCTAATAAAATCCGGCTCTTCTACGAGCTGCAATTCTGTGAAAAATAACATACGATACAATATTCGTTTTAATATTCAATCAATTAATATTGTTGTTACCACTTTTTTTCTTCTTAATTGTGTTCGGCAACAAGGTTTCTGTGTACGATTTCGATCGATGCTGTCTAGCTTTGGTTCTCTTTCTTTTTGTCGAACAATAATTGATATTTTCCTCCTCGCTGGTATTACAAAAAATATTATTATAATAATAAGACCCGCACGATATACCCGTCGGTTCTATCTTTATACTATTCACTAGCTCCCATTTGCATACAGCATTCAATATATGATCTTCGAATAATTTTAAATCCTCTAAATTGATATCCAACTCGGACAAATCTTGCGTATTTCCTATATAATTCTCATATATATTTCTAATGCAGTCTTTTAATAAATATAATAAATCTTTGATTAATTCCGGTTTACAGATGAATCCTCTGGAGTTGGCGATCAGCTTTGCGAGATCTCTATTTTTAATCGTGAAATACGAACAGTCGGAATGCGACGCGTTGCTGAGGCATAGATCTTCTTCGTCGTTTGAAAAATATTCAAACCGAATGAACAGACAGGCGAATATATTTTTTAATATTTCGATTCTGTACTTCACCGGGCTTAAATTATGTATCATTGATTTGATTTCCTCCATACCTACGTTTAAATTACTACCTTCGATAGACGCTTCATCCACATGAGCAAATATAATATTAATAATGGAAGTGATTATGCAGTATGCGTTGTACGTCATTATATCCCAATTGATTAATTCTTCAGTCGTCGATTTGTTACCGTCTCGTTTCATTAATAAATCGTTGTTCAATGTCAGTGCTTGTTTAACTTTGAACCAATCCAACTGAGATAAATCGCACGTTTGAGATATTATCGATAATGCGCTGTTGTGTTGCAGCATATTATTCCATCCGAAGAGTAATTTTCTTTTCGAATTATTCAAACAGAACGACATTAAATTTAATTCTCTATATATTTCGTTGAAATAAACGTGCAACGATGAATCGCAATCTTCGGTTTTGATGAACGAGAAGTATGTTTTTAGTTTCGTAAAGATAGAGAGGACGTCCGTGTTCGGTGAGTTATTTATGAAGTTTATTAAAACCAATTGCCATATTTTTTTGCTGAAATTATTAGAAAATAATGGCACATTATTGTCAGTTTCTAATATAGTTGAGAAGTAACTGATGATTTCCGTTAACCAATGCTTTTTATAGCCCAGGCACAATTCGATCATCACATTCGGATTGAGCGGCCATGAAATCGATAAAGAATTTTTCACTTCTATCTCCGATATTTCCGTCATCATATCCGGATCGCTCTGCGATAATAATGATAAATAAAGCTCTTTGGCACATCCTACGTTTTTCAGTTGATACAATTTAGAAACGATATCACGCTTTGTCGTCTCGTCGCAATCATTAAAATTCCATTGATATTCAGATATGAGAAAAAGCAATGTATTTACGATCTGCTTACGGTTATTTATAGAACGATCTTTGAGTGAATTTTCCAGGACTGCGACTTCATCGAAAATCAACTGCGATATTATGTCTTTATTCAGTGATTCGTCATAAAATATTGAGAGTCTAATTTTGTTTAAAATTTGCAAGGTTATGAACGGCCGATGACTAATGTTCTTACGCAGAAAATCCAATATTTTGGTGGAGAGTTTCTTCAGAGACGTACGTTTCAATCTTTCGTGGGCATCGTCCGGTTCGAAGTAATCTAATATATTCTGGAAAAAATAATTTAGCGATTAAAATATTCATATATAAATGTTGATAAAATTATTACCTCGCAAATATCTTCCGTTACAAAAAACGATAATGATAATAGGTATTTAATTTCCATGTCTAAATTTGTCGTCATGATGTATGACAAATTTTTATCAGTATATATTACAATGACAATATTAAAAATAATATATGTATAATTCTATTCGGTTAACACTATTTTCTTAAGTAATACGAATTTCCATCTTTGGAATTTAGTTATGCTCATGTCGTATAATAAATAAGGGCGAGACAAAAGAAAATAGACAACTGACATTAGCTTTTTGGTCAGCTGATCTTTGGCCATAGTACGATTAAATTCGACCAAACTGTATATAAAAAAAGTTGCCGGAACAAAATAAATAAAACATGGTTGATTGAATTTAGAATATTTGATTAAAATTAATTACGGTTACCGCATTCAAAAGAATATATAATAAAAAAAATGTATACATGTGCTGTTTTTGTTTTTTTTTTGTAGTGGCAAGCCTGGTTGCGCAAGTGCCTTGAGTGACAGTAGGGTTGCAGTTGGCATACCTGTCGCGGATGGCCCTGGTCTTAGCCCGGCGCTCGCTGGGCGTCGCGCCGTGTTATGCGGCGCCCTGGCTGATAGCGTCACGCGGAGAAAAGCAGCAGCCTTTCTTGCAAGATGTGATTGCAAAAAATAAGTTCAAGCTGCAGAACACTGAACATAACCTACGCCGTCGCGGTGAGGACCTTGTGCAAGACTTGCGTCATCAGAAACGAGCCGCACAGCTTAAACTCGAACACAAAAAGAAGGTCATCATTCAAGACATTATAGAAACAAAAACCAAAGTTAAAGAACGAATCGAGGAAGCAATCGAGGTGATAAATCGAACAATTTATTTACTCAACCTCAATTACATCAATAAAAATTTATTTTATATATTGTTACAGAGAGAAAATATATATACTATACCGAATTTATTATGTGTAGCGAGAATAGCCATGTGTCCCGGTCTCGGATACATAATAATACATGAAAATTATAATATAGCATTAGGTTTGTGGGTTTTTGCTGGTATTACAGATATGGTGAGATTAAAAAGAGTCATTCTTCATTATAAAATATTAATTGTTTATATCAAACGGTACGTTTGAATATGTAAGTTTTTGTGGATATTTTACGCTCGATAATATTACAGCTCGACGGATGGATTGCGCGAAAATGGAGCAGTCAATCTACGAAAATGGGTTCATTTTTAGATCCGATGGCTGATAAAATATTGGTGGGCACATTGTTTGTGACGTTGACATGGCAAGGATTGATTCCTGCTGCATTAACTTGTTTGATAATTGGCCGCGATGTCATATTGATGATTGCTGGATTTGTTATTAGATACAAGAGTTTATCGCCGCCGGTGAGTTTTTATTTAAACAATCGCTTCCGATCTTTACATTATTCAAAAAATATATGTATATTTATTTTTCAGAGAACATTGAGTCGTTATTTTGATGTCTCTCATGTTACCGCACAATTAGCACCGACTTTTATTAGTAAAGTTAATACAGCTGTTCAGTTATTATTGGTATGTATTTTTGGAATATAAACTTTTCAATATTTTTTACTATTCGAGGTCAATCCAAATTATATTTATTTATCTTCATTGTTATTGTTTATTTATAGCTAATTATTGAATACAATAATAATCTTCATCTCTCTTGGTATCGTAAAAGATTATAGAGCTTACATAATCATATCACAGTTATATCTAAATCACAAATTTGATTGATTATTTATTAATAATATTTTATTTATATTGTTTTATACTTGAATCTTTAATTTTAGGTTGGAAGTACACTAGGTGCTCCTGTTTTCAACTATGTAGATCATCCAGTTTTGCAAACATTATGGACTGTAACGGCAATATCGACAATTGCAGCAGGATTGAGTTATGTAATATCCAAAAATACATATAAATATATTAAGAAGTGATACTATTTTTAAGTGAAAGCTAGATTATTGTTAAAATATTTTTAAATACAGATTATTAATTGATATATTTTTTATTTATTTATATAAAAAACCTTTTTAATGCTGTACTATAAGGGGTACCGGACGAAAATAGTTTTTAACATTGTCCTTTTCACATATTTCTTTTGCTATTAATGCAAAAGAAATATATGAAAAGGACTGCCTACTGAGAAGGTTTAGTGGAGGCATCCTCACCCTAAATAAAGCTGATGAACAGGCTGAAGCATGACTAGAGAAACCCGACATCGATATCTGAACAGGACAGCAGACAGAGAAGTTTGCCGCAAAGGATATTGTCCCAGATTACTACAATCACAAAAGGGTAACCTCCTGAGTTACCAAGAACACTCCTTAGTGTCTCTCATCGGTAATCAGTGTAGAGACACGGCTATCCCGGGCTAGGTTGACCCGCCTCCCTAGCCCATCACATTACCACTCCCTACAAACTCGCCCCATCCTTCAAGTTCCAGGCCGTAGTAGCAACGAGGAAACTCGAATGGAAGCAATGCCATACCCGGCGGCTATTTTAGACTATCGCTAAGGCATGCGAAGTTGGTCTGCTGACCCAAAGAGGGGCCTGTCCCTCCATAATACTAGTCTATCAACCTGCATCAGGATTATGTAGCCAACTGGTGCTGTTCTTGGTAAGCTCCGAAAGGACGTAGGTAAATTCAACGACAAGCATGCAAAAAATGTCTCACTAAAAGCCATACGATATCATCATCACTAGAAAGATGAAAGAAAGTTGTAACTGTAAAGGAAGAATATATAATTATTAATTAATATAGTAATATATATATATACAGTTAACCCTCACATCTTCAAAAAAAAAAAAAAAATCGTAGGGACCGTGCCGTAAGCCTAACGGTTTCCAATAAAGGCCAAGCTTTGCGCACGCCAGCCAACGCTGACCGGGTGCAATGACAGACCGTACTGTTGTATGTGTGCAATGTAACGGTCGTAAAATGAATAGCCCGCTTTGTATGTATTCAGCCACCACCAGCATGAATGCGACTGTTCAAGTTGGGGGTTGGCGGCGAATATTTCAACTCGGCGTTTTATTCGGGATAGTGTAATTGGGGAATCCACTGTATATATATAAGCAGATAACGCCTTAGAGAAGAGAAAAAAAAGAATACCGAGACAAACCCCCTCCTACTTGCCTGGACACAGTCGAGAGGGTAAAATCCGATACCAACATGGTAGAAGATGTACGTCCAATGCTCTTTACAAAAAACCTCATACCAAGACGGCTCGGATCCCCGCGTTAGCAGTATGCTGACATCGGCGGTGAGACTCAGGTTCCTTTGGCCTCGACTACCATGCCAGAGTTTGGTGAGGTCCATGCCCTCAGCGAGTGAGAACCTTGTGACTGGCAAATGATGATGATGATGATATATATTTTTTAAGTTGACTTTTTATTAAAAAATGAAATTTTTATCTGTCACCCCTTATTTTTTATCACAATTTAATTTTAAAAAAAGTATAAAAGTCACGTTATCTATTGGTCATCAAAAGTATGCCACACCACATCTATTTGTTCAGATTGAATATATTTTTCCATTTATTTTTGTTATTACGCTGTTGTGAGAATATATGTAATTAAAACATTCATATTAAAAATAGTTATTTATTTACAAGTTTAGCAAAATTCGATTTAAAATTGTTATAAATACTTTATTTAATTCATTTAAATTGGTTTCTAAATGTTATGAGCTATGCAAATCACGCCTGCGCTATCAAGCTATCGGTTCTATACATTTCATATGCAAATTCTTCATTGTGTTGTGGATCCAATTCTACACCTATATAAACAGAAATCAAACAGAAGAAAATCGGTAATTTTATGTTAAATTAAATTGTCGCATTTATACTGAATCGCTATATAATCGGAAAATACCTATATGTTCTATTTCAAGAAAAAAAGGTCCGTTAACTTTGTTGCCACAAGATATACCAAAATGGGTGACTTTATCCAACGGTATCCTAGTCTGTTTATCTTGAATAACACCCCTCGATGCTAGAAAAAATTTGGAAAACGGGATCTGAAATCAAATTTCATTTCGAAAATTAATACAAACGTAAATTAAAATTTATCATATAGCATAATTAATTTTTCATTGAAATAATTTAATTAAGTAGCTATATTATATCAATTGTTTATGTAAAACGTGTTGAATGTTTAAATAATTGACTATCATTTATTTATTAAAACTATTTATAATAATATAACCTTTGCCGTTTGCCAATATGGTCCACCTCTCGTGTATAGAACAAATTGGTATATATCGTTCCAGGACATATCAAAGTAGCCCTCCGTCGATAAATTTAACATATATGGTCTACCGTCTCCTCGTACTTTTAAAACAAGGGTATTGTACATGGTCCAATCATAGGTAGAATCTCTTTTAAATGATTTCTAAAAAAAATATAAATATATAATCAACGTGTCTATTAAATATGTATTATTTAAGAATAATAACGTTTTCATACCCTAATACGCGGTGTTCTAATATTGCAGTAACCAGCTTTTTTTATACGTCCATCTTTTGGTATGGTTGTATCTAAATTACCAGAAAACAGGGCTCTACCAGCTTTACTCATTTGAAACGTACAAGTACTTCTTCCTTCGTTGTGATCTTTATCACTCGTTGTTAAGAATTTGGTTAAATTTTCAGGATCTCTAAAGTCCCATATGAGATCGGTCACACCTATATTAAAACAAAATATAATCACAAACATGATAAATAATCAGATTAAATATAAATAATAGTTTATATTAATTACCTGCTTGATAATAAACAAGTGGATCATTTAAGAAGTTATCTTTAATTTCTTCTTTCCATAATTTGATTTCGGCTTTAAGTTCTTTAAAGCCTAGTCGTATATGTTGTAGGTTAGAAATATGTTCTTTTGATTTTGTATCATAGCCGCCTTTCTTATCTTTTTCATAAAAAAGGTGACGAATGTGGTTCTTTGAGTGTGGAGGTGATTTAATGCAAGGGTTGGGCGAATAATTTAGACACAGCGGATTAAATCCATAATTTGAGCGAAGTATAGCCGAGGACGGAAGCGAACACTCGATATGATTAATTAATTTGAGAAATGAAGACATTGCGGGTGATCTAATGATTGTCAGTGATGTGATAAGTCAGCAACATAACTTGACAGAAACCAAACAGAGGTTAGACCTAAACAGAGTTATTCGTCGGCAAAATGACATAAGTTTGGTCTTAAACCGATATGATAACATTATACTTTATTCATAACTTTTAAATGAGTGATTCCTAATTAACTAAAGTTTTTAGATATTATATTTAACTATCAATGCCTTAAAAGTATCATAAAAAATCACAAGTAAATGTGACAAAAAAAATGAATGAATTCTATAACCTCGGATAACATTATTACAGTGAAACCCCGTTTTTATGTTTTTAAAGAGACTGATTAAAAAACGTAATTAGTGGGAAAATATAGATTCGGGGTTAGAAACGGGGTACTAAAATTAAATGAGATTGTAAAAATTGAAATCAAATAGCGGTAAAATATGAATCCTAGGCACGTAAAAACGGGGTTTCACTGTATTCTAAATCGTCTCTTTTTTATTTGGATTTTATCTGATTGTTACATATGCGAATTTGATATTAATGCTTTTTTTGATATGGTAGGTAAAGTAACCCCGGCGGAATGGCGACGTGGGACGCTTGTCTATGGACGGGCGGTGGCTTGTCTGTGGCCGAGCGGCGCGGCCGCCGACTGGGGCGCAGCGCCCGCTCTCTCCCTCGCCACGCCACGCTTCTTCAACTCCTCGTAATTCATTTTCATTATTCACACGCACACGATTTGTCTCTTTTTTTGAAATGTCAAATTATTTTCCTCGTCATAAATTTTAAACACCTTGTGACTCGTGTGGAGGTATTCGGACAGTTAGCGATGTGTTTTTGTGTCGTCCTCATTTTATCTAAAGAAATCTCGTTCAAGTCGTCGACTGATATAGAGTGATGAAATGAAATTCTTTGCGAACGTCACACGGTTTTGTAATATCAACTAACGGCGGTTGTCAATATTAACTCATTTACTTGTAAATCATAAACGTCACTTGCATATTATAAGCTTAATTTATTAAATATTAAGTTAAAATAATTAAAACAGATAAATTTTTCGATTATAATGAATTTTAAATAAAAACAATTAATATTAAAAATTATGTAATGTTTGCTTTTATTTAAAATAATTTCTAATTTATCAAAAAAATTGTTTGCATCTATTATGTACTTATAAAAGAATGTTATCACATTTTCTAAGTTTTCTAATAGGAAATGTAAACACCACTTAGTGTCGAGATAAATAAATCATTAAATTACGCATGTTTTGTTTTTAAAGCGTATACAAAATACATAATAATTAACCTTATAAGATAAATATTTTAAACAATTTTACTTTTGGATAATACGTAATTAGTTTTTTGTTATTTTATGAAATTATATTAAGTATATTAGTTTTCAAGGACGTCATAGAAAATATTTTTATGAATATATAATTCTTAAGAAATTTTCAATGGAAAATATAATAGTCACAATTAATGAAAATACGTAGTCATCGCGGTGATGTCACTCATTTGATGAATGGTCGTACAAAAAATATATAAAATAACCTTTGTATGTATTGTTCAAATAATTTTTTGCCGTATTTTTACAAATAATTTCCCTATTCTGACCACAATCAGTTAAACCGATCATTGGATCAAATGAATTACATTAATATTATTTGGATATATGTATTGTTTTCATCCAGGATCTACCTAAACGTATTTATATTATCAGAGTTACTTTTTATATTTAGAATACATTTTAAACCAAAAATCGTAGCGAGCTTTGTTAGGACTCGCTTTCATTTCTAGTTTATCGGATATTTTTAAATATTCGTGATTCACTCTGCTCTTTATTGGATTCCATTTAATCGGTAAGATATCTGTCATCGTAGGCGTCGGATTTCTGGAAAAATAACAATAAATACATATTTATAATTTAAATTAATGTGTTTTTGAACCTATTTAAATATAAAACTACTAACCCAAATTTCATAAAATTAGTCATTATTGTGACGAGACGTTCGGATGCTTTTAGTATGTTGACATTGCTATCAAATTGTTTTTTACCAACGGGCTGTTCAAAAACATATGGCAAATCATCTGCGTGTGCAGCTCCAGATACGCTTATATTTTTTGGATTCAGGGTATCAAATAAATGCCCGTCGAATGCAAATTCGTAGTAGTAAATCGGCATTGTAGTATTTTTCATCCGATATTTTGCACCTCTGTGCATACTATATAAAAACGTTGTATCTCCATATAAGTCAATGAAACCTCCGATTGTTTCCCCAAGTGCGATTGGTTTGTTTTTAAAATAGAATTCTTTGACTTCTTTGATTAAATCTCTTTTTATTTTCGGAATAACGATAGGTTCTATCAAATCCGTAGGTATTATGTATTCAAGTAAGTCATTCATTGACTTCAGATAAATTTTTAACTCGGCTATTTTTCTCAAATTGAGTAAGCCTTCCTGGTCGTTAAATGCAAGTATCAGTGGAACGTGATTATAATCACCAGATTCAAATATTTCGGCGGGATGATCGCTAAGGAATGCTTCTTCTCCCGGCAACGATACTTCCGCACACGGTCTAAATGTAATATAACCACCTGTCGGAATTTCACTGTCCTCTATCTGATTCGCTGCTTCGATCAAATCAGTTGCGTTACGTTTACCCAATTCGTTCATCAGCACGTCTACATCCAGCGATTTTATTCCGACGAATTTTCCCAATTTGAATGCGTATTTTAAAGGATCGGTCCTAAAAGCCCAATGCGATAGCGACGAACCACTGTGGATTATCGCCTTTGCGAATAATCCCTTCGCCATCGGCGACAGCGTAATGTATTCGACCAGAGAGGCTCCCGAGCTCACTCCGTATATGCATATATTGTACGTGTCACCCCCGAACATATGAATATTTCTTTTCAACCATCGCAACGCTTCAATTAAGTCCTTCAATCCTGCGTTTCCCGGCGCATGGGATGTGCCCGTCGATAGGAAACCGAACAGACCCAATCTATAATTCACATTCACGACAACCACATCTTTTTTTATTAATCGTTGCGGGCCGTAAACTTCGGAACTACTCGTACCGTATTGGAATTCTCCGCCATGTATCCACAATATCACGGGGAGTTTTTTATCGTCGAGAGTCGGCGTATTTATGGTCAAGTGCAGGCAATCTTCGCTTCCGCCGATAATTTTTATTATATTGTCTACTTGTATGCATTTCTCACCTTCCGTCGTGCGATTGTTGATTCCTTTCCACGGTTTCAACGGTTTCGGAGCCTGAAATATGTAACGATTATGAACTTTTATTCCGCTAACATCTTACGTAATATTAGGTTGTTCAGTATAAAATGCCCGATTTTTACTCAGTCCTCTTTCAACTGCGGCTGTGAGTGGTTCTTTCCAACGTACTCTTTTTATTTTTTATTAATTTGAATTGGTATACTCGTCTTTCTTAAAATGTTTCCTGTTGTTTTCGCTTCTAAAATAAACGTGTTTTATGAGTTAAAATTGAGCAATAATGCAGCCGTAGCTGCACAAATTTGAAGGGAATTTGGGAATTTTGATCTTCAATGACCTTCGAGGAAGACCTAAGACCATTGTTGACCAAAACGACACAAAGCCGAGGTTCAAAAACGTGCCAATGATTTAGGGATTGGTGTTGCAACTGTTTTGCATCATTTGTCGACAATAGGAAAACTAAAAAACAAGACAAATGGGTGCTGCATGAGTTGACGGAACTCCAGATGGAGGACCTGTATCCAGGGACTTTGTCCGTTCACTGAATTTCATCTTTATGAATTATTTTTACGAGGCGAGATATACCAGAATCTAAATAATAATTTAAATTAAGGATTCGAAGAATTCATTCAATTTTATAATGTGGAAAATATTGCATTTTCATGCTCACGGACATTTCATACCGAACAACCTGATACTTACTTGAAATCTGATCGGTTTTTCAGCATACGGCATTCCTAAAAACGTATAGTATTTCATTCCGGATTTTTCGACGACGCTTCCTCTCACTAAACCTTCCGCAGTAGCAACGATCGGATCGATTTCATCTTTTTTTTTCTCGACGGGCTTATTTTTAATTTTCCCATTGGAATTATTGGGTTTATTTGTTGCGCCTGTTTCGAAATTGTCCCCTATGTCGTGTATCACGCTCGGCAGAGATATTTTTAGTTTACCCTTGTATTCTTTTATCTGCGGAATAAACGAATTCAAATCTAAAGCCTGTCTCGGTAGTCTTCGAACGATCGCGCTGTCGTCGCGTGGATCGTCAATGCCGTAATCGTCGTCGAGATCGGTAAATCTGCACATCACGCTCGGAATAACAAATAAATACAGATATGCCCTCATTTCACTGTATTTTCGATTCACTCGCACAACCGAGCACTTGTCTGTATTGATATTTGAATGCTACTAAATTTGCGTCTTCGTCAATAAACATATTACGAATATAAAGCTATTTTTTCGTCATTTTTATGAACCTTTGTATGCTTTTTTTTGTTATTATAATGTATTCAAATTTGTTAAATTTAATTTTGCAACGATTCGACTCGATTATAAACAATAAAAACCCTAGTTTTTTTAGAGTTTATAATTTTTATATTATTGGTTTGTTTTTACATATTTAATTATGAATTAATCAAAAAAAAATATTGTTTCAGAAAAGCCATCATGGAGAGTCCGGAGGTCACGTTTATGTTCCAATTCGGTGTCATGAGGGACGCCGTTAGCGTACCATCTTCGTCTCTGAACCTTCGCTCACTCAAGGACTTGGCATGCGAATTTATACATTCAAAGGTAATTTACGAATAATTTAAATCGTAATATATACGGATTTATGATATATTTTGTCGTTACAGTTACCTGACAATGGGTTGAATAGATTATCAGAGCGTTTGTTGTTATTCAGACACGATTATTGCTCCACTAACGTGCTTCAGTTAATTAACTCAGCCTCCGATGTGACTGACGAAACTCTCATAGAAATAGTACTCACCGCCAATCGTAAGTGCGTTGATTTTATTTACCGTGTATTCAATATTAAAGCGTACCGTTTAATTTTCAGGTAATTTATGCGTTCCCGACGATATACCCACAGTTAGACCTCACACTTTAGCTGTTCACTCGTATAAAGCGCCGACGTTTTGTGATTTTTGCGGAGAAATGCTCTTCGGATTAGTGCGCCAAGGATTGAAATGCGAAGGTTCGTAATAATATATATGAAAAAATTAATTAAATGACTTTTGATTTATAATATTGATTGATTTATCGTTGTTTTTAATCAGGTTGCGGATTAAATTATCATAAACGATGTGCTGTAAAAATACCGAACAATTGTTCCCAAGTCGGAAGCGGAAGTAGACGGACGTCTACTTTGCCTCCGCCGAGATCGCCGTCCAGGGTGTCTCAAAGTTCTCTTACTTCGCAATCAGAGGAGTCCAATTCTTTGGTAAGAAAGTTGGCCGATCTAGTTAATTTGAATTAAATTATTTCATCATTCCATTTTATTTATTATCGGTATTATTTTTCATTATACATTCCAGTTATCAATTTATATAATTGTAAATTTTGTGGTTAAAATATATTATCTGTTCGTTAGCGTGATAAGATTTCTGATGTTGTTATGTGTTTGATATTTTTTTTGAATGCATATGTTTTTATATATTTTTATCTTGAGAAATGATCTGAATTACAGCTTTAAATATATTCGTAAAAACAATAATATAGTTGAACCAATAATATATTTTGTATGAATATTTAGTTGATCTTTTTAAAGTGTCCACAATCTTTTTAAACGTTGTCGTGTCAAATTTTCTATTATTGTTAATGTGAATACTGTATTTGATAATACTCAGATTTTATTTTTATACACTTTTGTGCAATTTTGTATCTCCCGAACAAGTAATATATCAAATATATTTAGGTTATAAGCGGTGATGGTTTAACGTAGATCTGATAATTGTTAATTTGAAGGTGAAAGGTATTATTTTTTGTTGATATTCAGTATTATATGCTAAAAAAATATACATATTTACATTATGGAGATTAAATAAAATTTTGTATTTTTATTGTAATAAATATATAATTTTTTTTAAAAATGTTTTTATTTATTTCAAATTAACAGTTATCAGATATTTCTCAACCCTGGTGTTATCGTTTTATATTGTAATTTTTATTATGCATGATTCATACGAGACGTATATTAAAAATCATCATAATAATTACTAATACATTCAACAAATCCGATATGAAATAATATTTAATCTTATTGAACGATAACTAACTCCTACAAAATATGTATAAATTTCATTTTCAAATCAATATTTTGACTCAGCCGATGTTAATTTCAATAGCTGCTAGATAGATCAAAAATAGATTCATATTTCCGGAAAGAAGTTTATTAACATTATTCTATAATATAATTACCCACATTAATTACGATCATGTTCTATCTCTCGTTAAAGCTAGAGGGTTTCGACACCAAATATTATCCTAAATTGTTAATCAGGTATTTGTTTATTGGAAAGACATTGCTTTCTTCTTTTATTCTAAACTATTTATTTCTCGTGTCCGATTATAATTCCTTGAAGAAAAGTTTGAGATCATTGTCTTGCAAAGCTCTTCCGTTGTTCTTTGTTATATTCGGCAAGTCCGATGGCATCCAAATATCCATCTTGCTTACTTCACCGAGGCGTTTTAAATGTTCATGTGCCGTTGACGTTGAGGATTAGAGTTTTTGTGATGATTCTTCTAGATTTTTATCTAATTCATTAGAGATTTCAGCGTGTCGTCATCGATCTTTGAGGGTCTTCCTGATTTAGGTGTGCCTTGTAATCACCTACCACCAAATCTGTTTTCAGTCATCACTGGTCCATAAATTTCGTTGACTTTTAGCCGTTTGAGGACCCCAAGTTTTTGATTTTTCTCAAATAACTCTTAATATAAATCCTACACGTCAAAAGCTTTTTGTATTTGTCTAAAAAAGTTTAAGGAATAAATAATCATTGACCTTTATTGTCCACAATTGCAAAAAAATAAAAACAATATTCGCTTCTGTTGCCGCGGGTGCGATGTTTTTTCTCGCTCACATCCGGTACGATATGGTGAGTGCGTGTGAAAAAGACTAAAATATTAACCAAATATTGACCTCTGGAATGTCATTTTTCACTTGTATTTTTTAGAGTCATACATTTAAACCCGCACGTTGGGATAAGTCTGATGGATATTGTAGAACTTGATGTTGTATATTTATTGAGAGCATTTTCCTTAATAGATGCTTTGAAGTCCAAAATAACTTGGTAATGCTTTCGTTGATGTCTAGATACAAAGCTGTATTGATTCGGCGGCTTAGAGATTTACGTTTTTGAAGGGACTGGTAAAAAAAAATCTAATTAGAAGGAAAACAGATTTGGGGTTAGAAACTAAAATAAAATGGGATTGTAAAAATTGACCGCAAATAACGGGAATATGTGAATTCTGGGCACGTAAAAACTGGGTTTCACTGTATTTATAGTGAGATGGAATGAGTATCTTTAACCCTTTTACTCCCACGGGGCCGATCATCAGCCCCAACTGTTGTATGCGAAAATTTCCAAGTAGAGGATCATCGGCCTCAAAACTTTCATAAAAAAAATTATGCTAAATATATTTTTTTTCGTTTAATTTAAATTCATAATGTTTTAAATGATGTATTTTCTGTGTATCGATACATCTAGGGTGATAAAAAATTACTTGGGATTCTTCGTATATTCTATGCAAAAAAGGCTGGGATTAAAATGGTTAATCTATCATGGTTGTCTCAATTCTTTGTAGTTTGTTCATTCATTTAACCCTTTGGATATTGAAGGGTAACTCCCTAGTATAAAAAACAACAATATATCGTTTATGATGCGATGCATACAGCAGTTATTTGAATTTTATCATTCATTTGTTTTTTTTCTTAAAAAATATATATAGTCAAGCACTTTAACGGAAAGAATCTGATACAATCAAAACGTATTGTATTTATCGTTAATAAATATACTGCACAATATTTTGGAGTTAGATATTACATTCAACCTGTCCCCATTGCAAACATAACCTCTTTGTGTTAATAGAATTAATAAATCATAATTTTCAATGAATCAAATAAATTTATATTGAAATTATACATTTCAGACAATTATTGCTTCCCCAGCTTTAAAACCGAATCGATCTCCGTCTCTGGGCAACCAATCGACGTGGACGTCAATGAGTCAGTCTACCGTGAACATACCGCACACGTTTGTGCTTCACTCGTACACGAGACCGACCATCTGTAGATATTGCCGTAAGCTACTCAAAGGCTTGTTTAAACAGGGACTTCAGTGCAAGGACTGTCATTATAATGTTCATAAGAAATGCGTCGATAAAATCCCCAAAGATTGTAGCGGGGAGGTCATCAAAGACACCGGCAGTAAGGATTTATCCGATTGTTTTGATATTTCTTGCGTATGCATACTGATCGGGACACGTTGGCGTTTTAGGCGAATATCAAGACAGCAGCACTGGAAGCGAAAGAGAGCTCATACCGTGCGCTATGTGCGAAGAAGAGGACGATTCCGATACAGAGGGCGTCAATATTAAAATAGCGACGATCAACGGAACAACACTGCACACGTTAATGATATCGCCCGATCAAGATGCGGATAATTCTTCGTCTGAAGAAAAATCCACAAGTAGACCTAGCAGGTACAATAAATCTATAATTCATTTAAAAAAAAACATTATTTTATTATGAAATTGTATCATCGTTTTAGTGCTTCTTCTTCTCCGAGTGCTAATATACCTTTGATGAGAATTGTTCAATCCGTCAAACACACCAAGAAGAGGGGATCTAAAAGTATTAAAGAAGGATGGCTCGTTCATTTTACGAATAAGGACAAAACGGTACATATCGCACAATATCACGTTTATTCAAATAATTGTATGTGTATATCGTTATTTTTTTATTATAGCTCAAGAGACATTACTGGAGATTGGACACTAAATCTATAACACTCTTTCAATCCAATCAAGGTGCTAAATATTATAAAGAAATACCTCTCAGTGATATTTTAACAGTAGATACAGCACGAGTGCCTCAAGGAGGTAAGTTATCTCGATAATTAATTAATTCATATTTATTGAAGACGACGTTATTTAAATCGTTTTTATTTTCAGATGTTATGCATTGTTTTGAATTGCGAACATTAAACATAGATTATTTAGTTGGCGCCGATCCGTTGATGCATCTCGCCGGAAATTTAGGATCCGGCGTGGCTCTACCGCCTCCGGACAGCGGAATCGGAGCTTATTTAGCTAAATCGTGGGAGACTGCAATTAAACAGGCGCTCATGCCCGTTACTCAACAATCAGGTAAATATATATATATATCATCATCATCATCATTTGCCAGTCACAAGGCTTTCACTCGACGTGGTGTGAGGGTTCCCCTTCCGTGTCTATACCGCGGGGACCCGAGCCGTCTTATGTAATATATATATATAAATATATTTGTCTACGTATTCGATGAATTATTCAATAAATCTGTTTAATCCGACAGGCGAGAGTAGTAACGGAATGCCCGAGGAGAGAGTCACAGATTTATCGCAATTGTATCAGATATTTCCCGACGAAGTTCTCGGCTCCGGACAGTTCGGTATAGTCTACGGTGGAATACATAGACGCACAAATCGCACAGTCGCTATCAAAGTAAATATCGCCGATTGAAATTACGATACGATCCATATTTTGTGCGCGTATTATTTATTTATTTTTTAGGTTATCGATAAGCTTCGTTTTCCGACGAAGCAGGAGGCGCAGCTCAAAAACGAGGTGGCGATCTTGCAAAATCTTTCGCATGCCGGCGTCGTTAATTTAGAGAGAATGTTCGAAACACCCGAGCGTATATTCGTGGTCATGGAAAAATTGAGAGGGGATATGCTGGAGATGATTCTATCGCACGATCGCGGCAGACTCACGGAACGCATCACTAAATTTCTCATCACTCAAGTACGTGCCGAATTTAATAAATAAACATAATGCTCAATTGTTTTGTAATTTTTTATTTTATTTTTAGATATTGATAGCGTTAAAACATTTGCATAGTAAAAATATAGTTCATTGCGATTTAAAACCGGAGAACGTTTTGCTATCGTCCGACAGTGATTTTCCGCAAGTGAAATTATGCGATTTTGGATTCGCTCGTATAATCGGAGAGAAATCGTTTCGAAGATCCGTCGTCGGAACTCCCGCTTATTTAGGTAATGAATTGTTTGCGATTGTTTTTTGTGAAATGAACGGTTAATATTTATTCGTCGTTTCAGCTCCAGAAGTTTTACGTAACAAAGGATATAATAGATCATTGGATATGTGGAGCGTGGGCGTAATAGTGTATGTATCGTTGAGCGGAACGTTTCCGTTTAATGAAGACGAAGATATCAATGAACAAATTCAGAATGCAGCTTTTATGTATCCACCGAATCCGTGGAACGAAATATCACCTGATGGTATGTCGATATAATATACGACTTTTTTCCCCCTTTTTACACGCGAAGCTTAATAAATTTTTACCATAATGTTTCATGAAACGAAGTCACCTCTGTTCTTAACAAGGAGGTTGCATCTCCCCCAAACCATTGTTTTAGGTTCTTCAGCCAAGACGTCTTCCAGGTCTCGTTTTCTTTCAATCTCACCCTGAAGAATGAGTTGTAGTATTTGATATCTTTAGGGATGCCGTATTATATGGCGAAGTAACTGAGTTTTCTTATGGAATAGATCTTCTTCTTTAATCAGCCCCCTCATGTCTGAAGATGATAACCATTTTTGCTCCGAATCTTCTTGATTTTGGCTCTCCAGGATTCTCTGCATCTCGCATCACAGCTGCTACTGTGGAGCCCGTGACGGCCTTCACTTAGTCTCTCCTGCGTCCTTGTAGGTTTTTAAGCGTGATGAGCATCTCCAGGCTATCGTTTTTTCTATCGAGATGTCCAAAGTATTGAAAAGTGTAAAGTCAAAGTATTGAAAAAATCCTTTGACTTTACACTTTTGTCCATCCCTATTCGGCTTTTTATCTTTGGCTCACAATTTCCATTTCTCATAAGGTAAGGTATAGGATAGATAGAATTCTTAAAATAATTTCTCTTTACCTTTACGTCCCAGGGTAAAGAAATGAATGACAGCGTCCGATGGGGGGGATATAAAGTCCCCCAAGCTTCCTAGAGTATGCATCAACACGACCCATTGCCTGTAGTGATCCTAGTCTTTTGTATACGAGAAATACTTTCTTAAAGATCTAATGTTTATATTAACCGATCCGTCACGGCGGCTCGTAACCAACCGCGTCGTCCGAAAAGGGTCTATTTACTATGGAAAATAGACCCAAGCATTTCAAGTCAAGATATTGATGAATTCTTCATCAAAAAATTCGGAATATTCTAACAAAAATTGTTATTCATGATTCGGTTGGTATTTTGGATTTTTTCACTAATCAATGTGATGCGCAAATGACACGCGCGTTTGGCGATGTTCCGCCACAGATTGAGTTCCCGCAGTACTTATCACTAATATGTTTCACTCACACTTGACACGTTGTACCGAATGCAAGCGATAAAAAACATTGTTCCATTTCCAAAAATTTTGGTCTAGAATAATAAATTATTAAAAAAGTTTGAGAACCTAATAGAGTTAACCAGTACAGTATTGGAGAGTTTTTTTTAGCTTAGTGAAGGATGCATGGGTTTTTAATCTTCGGGAATAGGAAGATATCTTGTCCGCTGCTTAATCAAACATGTAAAAATTTTGAATAATAAAATAAACATTTAGCATGGCTACCAAAACAGGGACAAGCGTACCAACACAACAACAAAAAATATTTATAATTCAACTTATATAGGCAGCAAAATTCATTAAAACTTGTACTAATACATTTTCCCAATAAGCTTTCCTTCTCTATAATCTCTATAATTATTTTTTAATTGTGTAAAAAGAGATTCATGTGTATTTATATATTTTTATTTTTAAATTGATGGATTAATTTTGGATTGCAGCTGTCAATTTAATCAACAACCTACTACAAGTGAAGCAGCGTAAGCGTTACACAGTCGACAAGAGTTTGCTGCACACGTGGCTGCAAGACCTCGATACGTGGAAAGACCTGCGACAGCTGGAGGGAGCCGTCGGCCACAGATACATAACGCACGAATCCGACGACAACCGCTGGGCGTCCGTGTCGGACGAAGTATGTCCCTGACCCAGTTTTTGTACTAAATTTGATAAAGCTAGCGATAAGAAAATTCCCATACTCAACATTTTTATACCACATTTTATTGCTACAAATATACACAATTATAGTAAATGCATTAGCGTTGATAGAATAAGTGATGATGTGTCACATACCGAGGACTGTGATATTAAAAAAGTTGACCTAATCATAAACAAAACGGAAGTCGCACGTCTCGCATAGTTTCAAAAACTATCGTAAAAAAAAAGAACAACACCAGTATTTGTTATACGCGCACGGAAATATATACAATTTCACGGCTATACTTTTCATATTTATATCATGCGTCGCGGATGTATCGCGGGATGTGCGCACGTGCAAAACGTTAAATGCGAAGTAAATGGATAACAGAATACCAAAAATGTGATATATATACTCGAGATTTTATCAGTTTAATATTAATACATACATATTTCGGCCTATGATTAAATAAAATTTAATATATTAATCGTAATTTTAACATATTATGTCAAATTTTATTAAAACTATTGACATCTCTTTCTCTCTGTCTCTAATATATTACTCTCGTCGTGAAGATTCGACGCTAGCTCTAAGGTATAACGTATGTTTTTACGTTTGTTGTCGTCGAAACGTTGTGCATTATTCGGATATAATCTTAAATGACATTTAATATTTTGCTTTAAATCTATGAATCTTGTTTAAAACAATGATATCTATCTATGACTAATTATTCGGAACACGATCACTCGATAATATAAGGTAAAGTGCAGAGAAACGACAGTATTTTAAAAATGTATTCATACAAAGTATCGTTCCAAGGTTGTGCCAAATGGGGACGATCGTTGTCGCATTGCAGAATTATTTTACGGTTTTTTGCTAGACCTGGCCCTCGGCTTTTGAAATAATGTTGCACTCAACGCACAATATAACTCTGCCGTGACTGTTTAGCCATATTAGGGGGTTAAACACTGTTCGAGTAGAGAACTTATTTCTCATCTCCAGTAATCTTGATGAAACAAAAGGTATTGCTCTTTTTCTTGGAATAATCTGCATTTGTTGTGACGTTACGTGTTGTTGCAGTCGGACAAATCATGCTTTTTAGACATCTTAGAGTACACCGGGATACACCAACCTTATTAGATAGGCACAACAGCCCTATTGTAGAACCCTGGCCTCATCCAACACCCTTTTCCATTTTATCCCGTCTGCCGCTACGTCGCTCCATCTTTCGGTAAGTTTCATTGATGCAATGTCCTGTATACAGTCCAACCAGCCTTGGTGTTCATTTCCTCCGGGGGCAGAAAGGCTTGTTAACCATAAGCCTTTTCGACTGCTGACTGTCCCGCATCCTAGACACGTGACCGGCCCACCGGAGTCTGCCCACTCTGACGACAGCTGTGACCGGTATATCCTTGTATAATCGATACAGCTACTCGTTGCTTCGGATAGCGATATCCGACTATGCATTTCCGTTAGTATTCTTGTAAATGTCATAGCAGTCGAAGAGTTGAGTCGATATTTGAGCCCTCCGTTGTCAATGTCACATGATTATTTTGTGCTGCAAAATCTCTTGATTGTCTGAGGAGCTGCTATGAGACTTCGACTTGTTTCTGGTTTGTTTTAATCCGACCGTCATGCATTTTCTCGCCACTTATCCCAAGAAACGGTAGAATTCTTGTCAACTATAGTGTGGATAGTCTTGTGAGGTATATTTTTTAATATAATACAATATCTCCCATCAATGAAATAGCAAGATAGAAGACTGCTTTTTGAATAAATCTTTATTTTCAATGAAAAATGTTGCGACTCACCGGTGAGTCGCTAGAGCTACAGTTTTGATAGACATGTCATTTCTTTACACTTTACCGTATATAACAATATCTTTTTTATTATATTATACGCATTGACAGTATAAACGATATGATATTCATTTTGTATATATATTGAACAGATTTTTTTAGCATTTTGCAATATACGAGAATACTGTATCCTTTTTTTTTGTTAATTTGTAAGTATTATTAGAGATAATTACATACATTAACTGTTATTATATTGAACGACATTTACACAGTTTCCTATTTATCAATAAAAATTATGTGTGATTATTATTTTATTAAAAAATTATATAAATATATATATATATGAAAATGTGACAATATGCATTATTATAATTTTTTTTATGTATCGGAATTAA
This sequence comes from Philopotamus ludificatus, assembly GCA_022495035.1. Lineage (NCBI taxonomy): Eukaryota > Metazoa > Arthropoda > Insecta > Trichoptera > Philopotamidae > Philopotamus > Philopotamus ludificatus. Next base: position 12,281 of record JAGXCT010035736.1, on the reverse strand, counting down.
TATCAATCTCTCAAATTATGTACTCATATTCTGGGGAGCAAAACTAATTATGCACACGCTGCCGAAACAATACAAAACGAGATCTGCCCAATTTTTATTTTATTTAAATAACGACATGGTTGTGTTTATACATGTATATAACGCTTAAGATTTTAATTAATACGATGATTATCAATTAGTTATTAATTAATTAATTTTGTGTCCGAATGTAGTGGATTACATTGCGATCTTTCATTTTAAACATTGTATATATATATTTTTTTTTTGTTAAATATGGATTTTTAAATATATAGAGATCTGAATCGTGCGAATTCAACCCTTTGAATGCGTATCGTGATTAATATTGTTCGAAGTCGTGTCAAAGGGTTAACATTAATTTGTTTTAATACTTTTGTCAATATGATTTCTTCGACACATTCCATTTACTTCAACAATCCAGCTAATCTAACGCAGCGACGTATTATTTGTACGTCTCCCTCGGCGTAGTTTGAATCTCCCGCGTGCAATTGAATAAAATTTAAATATACGTCAGCTCAAAGCTCTTATTTATTTTAAGTTAAATTGTTGTCTTCCTTCTATTATAACTAATTTAATTCGTAAGGAATATTTTAATTTTTATTGAATATTATACAATAATCAATTATGGATGTTTTTTAGTTTTTACTTTGTAATATTTTACGCGATAATATTTTTATACGTTATGAATTCTAAACGCGAACAAATTTTCAATGGCAATATATATATATATACATTACATATATATATATGATATATATCGATAAGTGAATATTTTGATAATTTTTATTTTATCAAAGTTTTAATGTATTTGTATTTTGTTAACGACTGTTTATTAAATCATTCCTCAGTTTTTTATATTAATGTAAAGCAGCTACATACATACTTCAATTAATAAAGATGATTTTTTATATGACTAATTGTAGTTTTTCATTTTTTCCCAATTATATTTTCAGCGCAGACCGATTATTTATTACCTCTGATTATTTTCGTTGACTTGGAAACTCAGTAATCTCTTTGAGGCAATTATTTTTTAAAATACTAATCTTAATCTATCAAGATCCATGATTCTAGATTTTAGAATAATAATCTCTGGACTTTATACATCTTTCAAACTTTTTATTAAGAAAAAGTAATACAGTAAACCCCCCTATAACGTCTCCCCTTATAACGTTTGCGGCAGTTTTTTTCTATAACGTCAAACCCCCCTATAACGTACATTATTTTAAAATGCTTAATAGAATTTTCATAAAAATATTTTATAATTTTATAAAATTAACTAATAAAATGTCGCATTGTTCTTCCCTGCCCGCAAGTTGCGGGAAGATTACGTCAGACAAATACGAAAGGATATCGTTCATCGCGCGAGTCAAGTCATTTGCGCTGGTAAACAAGTGAACATGTAAAAAAAAAGAAAAATTAAAATGTTTGATGCATTGATCTCCTTAAAATCAAAAAATAAAATTACCCTTCTATAACGTCCCCCCCTATAACGTGGAACCTATCTTGACGTTATAGGGGGGTTTACTGTATATTAGAATATCGCTAAGGGTACGCTTAAAACTGCTAACGTTAGTGAATCACGTGTCCATTTGGACACTCATTTTTTGTCGTTAAATTTCGACAAGGAATTTATTAATTGAAATATACATTTAGAAGTAGTAAAAATTATTGTTGAAAGACTAAACCTTGGTACACCAAAACAAAATTTGTATTCTCTTGGATACATGTGCCACTAGTGAGTTACATGATAAAAGGTGCTGGAACCTCGTTCCACAACATTACCTTACAAAATAGCCCTGATAAATTTATTTATAAAGTGACAGATCAAATCTATGAACTCTCTAAAAGTTAACCCAGTGTTCTTCAACCTTTTAAAACCCGCGGCCTGGTGAATAAAAGACAAATATTTCATAGACTGTTATTAATAACCTTTCCGTTCCGATGTGGGTGTATTTTTGTCCCCCGTGATATTTATTTTGAATCACTCGTTCAATGTAAACATATATTTCTTTGAAATTTTATATTCCTCGAGGCATTTTCTAAGAAGCTTGGGGGACTTTAGGTCTCTCGTTCCCATTCATGTTGGGGGATTTGAGATTTGAATATATTTTTTACTTTCTCAGAATCCCCTCATCCTAGTAGTATTCTCTTCTCAGACCCCTTGTCATAGTTCTGTCACTCTAGCTGAATGGTCTGGCCGAGGTAAACATATTCTTGCACTTTGTCTATAGTGATCCGCTCAACTTAAATCGGCTTATGGACTGCGTTGCTATTTATTTTTTCTTCCGCTAAATGTGAGGAGGACAGGTGCTCTCGGAAACTCTCCGGTAACCAGAGCTATTACTCTGCTCAACCCTCTTGGTCGACTATGTAAATATTTTTGTTGTGATATCGCCATTTTGTTGATCTTTTATAATTTCATATAACGGATTAACTAATGACGATATTTTAATTTCTCTTTTTTATTTTATATTTAGCAATTATTATTTATTTTTATGTTTTTTTTTATTATGCTATTATGTTTTATGCGTGATTGGCGACCTGGGTTATTCTGTAACGCCAATCACGCATTTCATTCATTTGAATTTATTCCAAACATTTCTTTTAGATTTTCTGGAGTCTCTTCTGATAAATATCTATCTAGAAATCTTCTTCGGGTGGCTTGTCATTGTCTTTGTCCTCTATATTCCGAGGCTAATCTATTTTATTAAAAAAATATGATTATTAAAGCAAAAAAGTAATTCTGTTTCCTGTTTGTTTAATAATTACAACGTATGCTATTAATTTATTAAAACACATTAAATCTCAGATCAAGTTATTCACGGTCCATGATTGTCACACGCCAGGAGACACATGTCTACCTGAAATAATTGTGACTTAGCTGTGCATTGCCCTACATCTCATCCTGCTGATAATTCAGTTATACTCCGCCGTTCAAACCAGTTTCGCATACGCTGTACATAATTTTCAATAATGATTTTCACACATATATTATTCTTGGCGACGTATGCAAATTGTCTCGAATGGATTAAGTTATCTCCGATGAAAAAGGAATTTATGGTGACGGAAAATGTTCTCTCATATCTGGCACCGGATAAAGGCGAAGAAACTTTCATCAGGTTGAGTGATCCAATATTTTCGACGAAATACGACAACGTTACGCTAACAACCGTTCGGCCGATAATGTTGTCTGTGGAAAAATGGAAATATGAAAACGTTACATATAAACAAAATTTGGATAATATTACGATCGGAGGATTCAGTTTTGCTAATAAAAATGTGATCAACGCTAAATCTGACGTGCCGAAAAGTGACGACGGACATGCGACAACGGAAGAATACAAGACATTGAAAGACGATAAAGTAAAATTTATTAATAATACGGTGGACGATCCGTTTACGTTGAAAAATTTAACACCGCTTCTGAAAAATCTTCAGATTAATCTCTTCACCAAGATTCCAGTTGCGTTTAGTGAAAAAACAAGATTATTACAAAGTATTCACGACGACATTCTCATACATATCGGTGAGTGATATACGATATTCAAAATATTGAGAATATTATTAATGTTTATTATTTTATAGATAATGCAATTAAATCGCTCTGGCCGAGTAAAAGGATCAGGAATAAAAGAGGGACAAAGGATTCGGATAATCATATCGATTTTCCGTCGTCTGAAACTGCATTGATGACAATCAGCTTTCTGACATTCGCCGTCTATCTCATCAAATTAGTTATGGTAAACCGATTACATAATTAATCAATAATTAAATTATAATATCTATCGTTCGATTTATTTTTACAGCAGCTTGTAAGCATTCTGAAGAACAAGAAAGGAATGATGTACACTCCGATGGTGACGGGATCAGGAAAAGGCTTTCTCTGACGTACAACGTGGATGAACTCAAAGAAAACAATACATCTTTATATAAATCTTTTTATTATTAAATAATTAACATCGGATAATAAATATCCGGTGTCTAATTCTGTTCATATCAAAACGTTTAAATATAGTAAGAGCTTACGCAATTTCACTCTGCCGATATACAATCGCCCAACTAAGAGAATTATTCAAAAAAAATATTCTCGTCGATTTCAGAAGAATGTTTTTCATTTAATTTGGTAAATAATTGTTTTGTTTATATCAAAATCTATTTATCGCTAATTATAATATTAATAGAATCAAAATTTTGTATCTCTACTATGTATCTATGTATGTATGAATGATTTATCAACACTTAATCACTGGGTAAATTCGCTCACAAGCGAAAAAGTTTCTACAGTCCCGTTTCACTTTTTTACGTTAGATATTTGATTTTACGTTTTTATTTTCCTCAACGTAAATATTTTGAATTTTGAATAAAAGATAATATAAAAATAGCTTTTTTCTCTCACAGCAATGGAATTGGATTTGGGATTAATCCGTGCTTTCAAGCATTATTACCGCAAAAATTTTCAAGGTGTCTATTTTAGATACAATGCATTATGCTGAGGTAAAATTGAAAAATTAACGATCAAGAATTGTTTTCGGAAGGCTGTAATCACCAAGAAACAGGAAGATGAAATAAAAGATATAACGGAGCAAAATGTCATTGATACTGGGAAACTGATCCGAAGAACCCTTGCAAAATTATGTGGTTCTTGACTTTAATGTGGTGACACCTGAAGTTTTGGGAATTGACAATATAGTAGACAGTGATATCCACGGAAATTTGTCCGATGGAGAACTCTCCGATGAAAAAGAGGTAAACCCGATTCATCCTATTCCAACAAAAGAAGATGCTATGAGATATATTGAGTAAGAACATTGAAGAACATTGAAGGACATTAGAAGATGTACAAACCGTTTTGTGTTTTTCTATATTATTTAAAACCTCGTCTGCTATTTCTCTCTAATTCCAGTTTTTTTTGTCTGTCCATCCAAATGAGTGAGGCTAGTGAACCTGCCCAAACCAGTGTGGTAAGTAAATAGCCGAGACACCGATGTGTCATAGCGGTTAAAGGGCTAATGACACTCAGATCTTGTTTTTAGTGTCAATAATTTAAATCGGGCTATAAAAACTCAAGATATGTGCGTACAGACCAGGACAATTTATTATTGACATAGAAATCTCAAATCTAGTCAGATCTACGATTAACTATTGAAGAATTACTGTAGCAATTCGCATGTCAATAGTCCATTTAATAAGGGGATCTGGAACTGGAATTAAATGGATTTTGGACGTCGTATAAAATATCCTATGATAAAAAAGATGCGAGAAAACACATTTCACACAATTTGAGATAATCCGGGAGATTGTATCACATCTCTCATATCTGCCAAGCTCTTTTCTATTTGATAATTATCTTTTCAGAATCATGCAATTCGTCGTAAGAAAAAAACCACTTGGGCGAGTATCTAAATTCTAAATCGACAATATTTTTAGCTGTCAGCGCAAAATATTTTATATAGCGTTTCAAACTAGCGATTTTACAAACAATAAAAATTTATGTAATATTATAAAATCTTTATTTTCAATGGAAAAACATTGCGAGCGACCGGTGTGGCGCTAATGTGTGAAGTAAGTAAGCATGCGACTCACCGGTGGGACGCTAGCATTCAAGCAGTTAAGAAGAGAGTCGAAATATTGTAGCAGAGATTGTATTTAATATCTTTCTCTTTGGCCCCCTAATTTATAAATAATTAATACAGAAAATAAACGCTTCACAATACCAAAGGATCTATATTCTGCGGATCCGTTATGTCAAACTAGCAAACGGCGATACTAAGATTATTTCAATGAAGTATTTTGATAGAATTTACTCTCCTTACGAGACGTCACGCAGAGATATAAAATTTTCTCATCCACGGTTGACGTGTGCGGCGAAAAATGCAATTTTTCATCAGCCAACGATTAAGTGTCAATATTAATTTATTACTTTATATATATAATACATGCAATTACATGTCGATTATTCATTTAAAATGTGTTCAGATTATTTTTTGCTACACAAGAGGACATTATCGTAATGAACGTCGATCAATAAGCATTTTATACTACGTATATGCTCCGTATAGATATTATTTTTAACAATTCGTTTTAATATTTATAAAATGATTTAATATAATTGCGCTCAGCATTTAAAATCTTAAACACGTACAATAAATTTGGGACATAAAATATGTATACCACTTTGTAACAATGCTATATATTTATTTTTACAGCAACAAGTCCAACGTACGATATTTGGATAGTCGAAATTTTTTTCCATATAATTATTTAAATATTGGCGAAGAAATGTTGGAGGAAAATTTTTTGTTTCCATTATTTTTTTTTAATTAGACGGTCACGTTTGTGTGCGTATTGTAACCGTTTATTTATAGAAAATTTGGTGCAATTTATTATTTATAATGTATAAAAATTTGTGCATTCTTATAATTGATAACATATAAAATTGTATTACATCGTTTCACTAGCCACAGAGAATATTCTAACGTTAAGTGTAAAAAAAATGCGATAAAAAATTGTGACCGAAACTTTATAAGACTTATTTCGTTCCGAATGAATGTTATACATTCTAAGAATTCACAAGAAAACCACTCTTAATAGAGACTTTTAATAAAAGTATGGTTTGAATATAGCCACTCTCGTCATACCAATATGTACACTATGCTCAACGATTATATCAACAGCAACTTACGACTAGTTAATGTAACTCACAGTTAACATTTTGTGCTCATTTTGACATTAATACAAAAGATATCATATAAAAATGTATGTAAAATAATTCACATAAATGATTAAAAAAATTCTACGCTAATAATTAGAATGTAAAAAACATATACATACTTACGTTACGTAATCGTGAATAAATTAAACAGTAAATTAAAAATGGTTTATCAACTAGATGTAGATAAACGCCACAGACATTAAATATGTAAGAAAAGCTTTTACATATTACAATTTTCCCAAAAATGCTATGTTCTGATCATCGTCAGTCACAACATGATGCACATCATTCATTGATTGCATCTCGTTATTGTTGCATTTCCACATGGGGAGACAAATACAATTTTATGCCAAGCTCGGTCTTGAAAGCATCAAGACGGAAACAGCAAAAGATTACGATTTGCATAATTAAAAATAGCTGTAACCCAGGACGAGGTTACATTCAACCGTTATATGAATCAGGAATCTATGAGGACATGCCACCGCTGAATCTGCTCGCCTTTGGCTTCGCGCATATCCCGCCAGTGAGCGGCCTCCTCCTGTCCGGACGAGTTCAAACCGAGCGAAAACCATCCTACCATTTCGTTCTTCTTAACGCTCCTCCGCCACCACACAGAGATCATCAGCGTGACTTCGCTCAGTTGAAAAAGTGCGACCTAAAATTGCACACATTAATAATAAACAAAATATGTTACATAATCAAAATACAAATAAAATATCTCACTTGAAACAAAAATAATTCTTTGTATAACGGATTCGGTTGTCCCCTTCTTGTAGATGTTTTGGATCGTGCCATCTCTTGTCCGAGACTGCTGACAACGCAGAGCTTCACGTACGTATCCGGCGCTTTATTAATCGACAGCTTTCTGAAGTGACTTCCCTTTATGACCTTCAATGCGACATAACAATTAATAAATTAATCATAATAAACACAATTCAATTATTAAATACCTCTACGGCCAAGCTTCCGGTTGTACCGTTATACGCTAAACCCAACAGGAGCTCAGCTACGCCTCCGTGCTGCATGCTAGAACATGAACTTACACTGTCCGATCTCCCCAAACTGGCCAAATCGCATGTAGATCCAGACAACTACGATTAAATAAAACAATAGAGCGTTAAATTGATTTAGAAAAATGGCACAATAGCAATTTTGTGCGGAAATACTTGTATATTCGCCCGAGGTTGTAGCAATAGCCATAGCGAATTTTCTAATTCAAGGCGTAGCGTCGAGAATTGCACTGTCGTTTCGCCTAATAATCTCTGACGACGCATCCTCTCACAACCATATACCCTAAAACGCACTCCCATGCTGTTCACTTCCTCTAAAAATTTAAATACATTAATTAATGTGAATAAAATATTACGTCATCACATAAATAATACGGTTGGGGTATAAGAGGACGGGACGAACTACCAACATCAACTTGCTATAAAAGTGGGTATTAAAATTAGCTAGTTCTGATTCTTAATGTAAGTTTTGAAGAGAGCAGTTCGATTTTTTCAAAGCGTAATAGTTGGAGTTGAGTGTTGTCGTGCGTCGGTATCGGACGAGGTGGTGATTTCGGTGGAGTACAATCATGATTCCGCAGATTCTACGAAACTATGAAGATCCCAGGCTGCTTTCCCTGCTGATTCGGTGACGGATGTGCTACCGAAGATGCCCGTAGCATCCGATTAGACAGTAAATTATATACGAATCGGCCCTAGCCACATCCGATTATTATTGTTGAAATCCGCTCGTTGACGGCTCAGCTCCTGGGCTTATGACTGACGATCTGACCCATATTGAAGAGCCTAGTTAACCTGGAGGGCAACTATCATAATCCTGGCCTCGGACATCGGATATCGGATAGCGGGCATCGGACATGTCTGCAAATTGGATCAGTGTGATCCTCACCATCTTTCCAAGTCTAATCGTACACAGTGAGTGAATGTGTGCTCTTCTTTGCTCTCACGTCTCAGGAATAAACCTTTTTTGGAATGAATAGTCACTGGGGATGAGAAATAGGTTCTCTATAAAAATGTGAAGCATCGACAGTGGTTAGGGAAAAGAAATACACTTGTTTCCGGGATATTAAAGGTTTAGTCCAGTTTGAACTTTAAAATCCAAGTCAAACGATAACAAAGGAGATTTACTGCGAGCAACTTAAGAGGCCTAAGTCAGCGCCAGAAAAAAATTATCACATAGTGTTCTACCATCAGGATAATGCCCAACCATATACAACGAGGATGACATTACAATGGCTATAGCAGATTGAACGGGAAACGGTACCACACCCACAATATTTGCCGTACATTGCCCCGTCTGATTATCATTTATTTCTCAGTGTGTCAAAATATGAATTCTGTCGACGAGGTCAAACAATACTTGAGAAGAATTTTCTGTCACGGACAAGTGAATTTTGAAATGAGCATTCCAGAAAATGAAGTAGAGGTATATATTAGATTGAAAAATTAAATAAGTGTAAAAAACCGCATTATTTATGAGATGATAAACGAGTCGATGGATTTAATAAAATTACCCGGATTGACTCTATGCAGTAGAAAGCTTTCCATAAACTGAGGATTTTCACCGGAACGTATCTTCGTTTTATGTTTTTGCTTTTTACTCGGTAGCATTATTAAACGAATCTATAAAACAAATATATATATTATTCGATAAATATTATTATAAACATAATTATTTAATTAATACTTGAGCATGATTCGATTGTCCCCTGTCTCTCTGCGGCAGATCCCGCGCTTGCAGAACGTGGACGGTCATTTTTCTCATAGGGGCGTCGTATAAAAACGCTACTTCCAACGAGCCACAATTTCCCGGCGATGAAAGTGTTTCTTGCGATACCACCACAATACACTGAAATATGGAATAACCGTGTTTAGAGAAATATAATTGATATTCCATCAGTATTATCGGCGTGTTATACGTCTTGATTAGTTGCATCGCTCTCGACGCTGCTCTGTATCAACGCCAGCTGCTGATAAGCGACTATCCGTGCGGAATGCTCGGACGATTTGGGCGCTATCGAGTCTATTCGCGTTTCCTTCAGTCTTGAATCGATGGAGCTGTGAGTGCACACGGAATCGGAACGTATCACAGTCGTGGCTATCTTCTCGCCGCGTTCTATATCCGAATAATTATTCTCGGGATTCAACTAAAATTTAAAAACAACACATTTAATATATTCACAGATGATATTGAACTGATTTCGCACTATACATGTCGTCTTTTCATCCATTTAAGGCTCAACGTGCAACAACAGATATTCATCGTGGAATGATTTTTAAATAAGCGTTGTGTGTAAATTGAAATCATTGATAAGAAACATCCTGTGTATTTTGATAATACGAAACTAGGGTATATATTTAATTGAGCAATAATGATGTGGTTTAATTTATGTATATTATTTTTAATAGTCAATTATTTTTTGTTACCTGCGGAATGTAATATTGTGCATCGTCTAATTCGTCGACAGCTTCCGTCTCGTCGAACGAATAGGCTCGTTCTATAACATGAAAATAATCATTAAAATGGTGCGATACAATTAAGTAATATATAAATGTTTATCCGTACCTAGACCTCTCGGTCTACTGCTCGGCTGAATTTTATTCGAATGAATTATTTCATTACACACAGAATGCCCTTGATTATTGTTATGAAAATATTTTCTATTGACGAATAACAATAGTATTAGGACGAGAGCTCCTACTGCTAATATTGTCGATAGATATACGGTCGCTTCTCCTGAAAAGTCGGCTAAAATAATCATTTACACGAGAGCTAATATATTATTTAGTAATATTTTGCATTATTATGCGAATTGGAGTAAAATTTATTATCTGGGTCATTTGTTACAAAGGACAAAGAAATATTTTGAATACAATTATAATGCGTATTTATTTATTTCATTGCAAATTTATGCCAAATCTATTGTTTTTTATTAATATATTTAATTTTATATTGACTTACCACCACTGGAATTCTCGACGCCTGTTATCACCATGTTGATAATTTATTATTAAGTATAAAATTTAGGCTACGATATAAAAAAAATGGCCCAGACGGCGCCGAGGCGTGTGCGATATGGACTGGCTGAAATTTTTCTGAAATCAACACTGCCACAAAGTTTCAGAATGGTACAGTCCACATCAAATAAGGGCAATCGATCCGCTGAACAAATACGCGACAATACCGCATTCGATCAGGTGGATATCACTGAAATTGGCGAGTCCATTCGAGGGTTGATGAGGAAGTGGTAAAAAATATGTCTAGCATTCGACCGATAACATTTGTTTTGCTCGCGTCAATTGCGAATTTTCACGGATGGGAAATAGGGAAGGTTCATTTTTCAGACATGCGCAGGACGCGCCAGGCGTAGTCAAACATTGGATGGTGAGCTAGTGTTAATTAAATATTAACCCAAACGAATAAAACATTACATACATACATGTTTATCGATATAATAGCAAATTCCTCAATGTATTAATATTTTATTATTATTTATACAATTATAAGTAATAATAATACAAAATTAAAAATGTATTTAATATGTGTTATTAATAATCGTAATAATTACATATAAAAATATATATGTAATTATTACGATTATTAGTATTATTATAATTATTTAATTGAAAAATGTGCAATACCTCTGGTAAACTAGACAAACACCGTTCATCCTTTCAGACATTTTATGCCTCAATGAAGCGCAAATTAATTATTTATTGATTGATATATCGAGTTTAAAGGGCAATTTTCATTGTAAACAATATGGATTATAATAACCGTATTAGATGGTATTTTTTCGGTTCAGCTGCGCAATTTATTATTTGGACAAAATCATTTTGTTTCGCTATTCTTTTGTTTATGCGTTTTTTTCAAATTAATGAAATTGAAAAATGTATCGCGCGACGTAAAATAACTGATTATTAATTCTAAAACAATTTTATTATAATTTTAAATACGCGTTAAAATATTATGGATTTAAGTTTCGGATTGGAAGCTCCAGAATTGTCCCGGCTCGCCAAAAATCGACAAAAGTAAGGAGAAAATCCATTAATAAGTATTGTAGATTTAAGTTTCGAAATCGACAATAGAATATGGTTTAAGTGTGGAAATAAGAAATTTATAACTGTACATAAAAATACCGAAGGTTTTTTCTTGATTTAGAAAAATATAATTTGTCACAAATGTCAGATTTATAATTAATATTTATTTTGTATGTTCAATAGAGGATTTTTTTATGTAATTAACAAGTATGGGGGATGATCAATTAACCGTATTATTATTATTTGTTTATATGACGATGGATAGATAACATTAAAATAAATTCCATTGCGCCTTTCATGGTCTTATATTTGCATTCACCCCCTGGTCAGTGTCATAAAAATATCCCAGAATACATAGATTTAGCCGGAAAATTAATCTATTATTTTAAGTGTGTTTAATCTGTTTTAACTTATTAGCTGTGCCGACTGTTTGGAACCCAAAGTTTTGATTTTTCTCGAATAACTATTTTAACACTCAAGGTCCCGGTCCCGCGTTAGTG
>JAGXCT010035735.1:0-25067 GCA_022495035.1 Philopotamus ludificatus | reverse complement strand
CGCTTTGGATTTTCTGTTATTCCGTCCATCCATCGTAGTCAAATAAATATGAATATAAGACCGCTGGTTCCCTACCCCTGCGCTTTTCAATCATAGATAGGGCAGATCCGTTCGGCGATGGCACCGCTTGTTCACTCGCGTGAAGAACCGGTATCGCGACGATTCTGATCCTCAGAGAGCGGTAGTCTTGGGTCATTTGGGATTGTCAGTTCGGTAGAGATTAACGACGCGACAGTCAGACGTTGAAAGGGCCCTCGGAGCCGAGCTGAAATTGCCGTCTCTTGTGACACACAAGAGGCTGGGTCTTACGCCCATCTCGTCATGCGCTCTTTGCACAATGCAACGTGTCGAAACAAGCGTGTGGGATTATTTCAGCACGCTGACTCAGGAGGTCTTCGTCCCTAAAAAAAGCAAATCGCTGGTTTTCCCGGAATCGTGTCCTTTGTTTCGTCTTCAAATCGGACAATGAATCTAAAATCCTTTTTCTTTCTTTGTCTTGGAAAGGTGACGCGGTTGACATTGCATATTATTTCTTGTTCGTTATGAAATTAAAACGAAAGACAACGGCGATTGTTTCACGCGTCTGACGCATCGCTCTGCAGATTCTTACGTATCTTCAACCATGATGCGAGACTCTGACTGACGTTCTATACTTGCATTACACGCTTACATAACGTCGAGTATTATTTCGAAAAAATAAAACAAATCATAAATCAGCAAGAGCTACTCCGCAGACCGACCAAGGTCGGCTGATTCCGTTTCTGTTGCTGATTTTCTAAATACTGATTTCATGGCCCGTTTTAGACGCACACTTCAAGACGATTTATCGATCCGTATATACGCTTACGGTGCGATCGTAAAGTCCGCCAATATAACGTTCGAAACTATTCGTGCGATCCTCAAATGTTGGCAAAACATTTTAGACAATTTTTTTTCCGGCGCCGAAACATTGTGCGCGTCGCCGTTTCGCTTTCTCCATTTTTTTGTCATATCCATATTAAAATTTGACATATTTATCTTCACGCTTTTTGCCTATTCCACAAAGCAGAATGAAAATTAAATTATCATTCGCGGAGAAAATGCGATTTTTCATATCTCGATGTTGTGTACCACATTTGTGCCGCACATTTTTTCCTCATAAATCTATCCACTATATAAAATTTAATCTATGAAAATTCGTAGGAAAAAATTAAACGCATTTTTTTGGCGCACATTGATGAGCTCCATCTTCATTGTTGTTGAATAACATATATATGTATTTATTTCTCTATGCTCCAGATGAACAATTATGAAAGAGAAGACGTCAAAATTAATTACCGCAACACTGTCAGTGGCCCGTGTTTTATTTTCGCGTGTTTTATTCGCGCGACGATAGGACACAGTGGAAATTGATGACAGATAGAGGGAATATATTTAGATTATACGTTTTTCGACTCACTTTTCTGTTCATTCCCGTCATGATGGCCGCGTGCAACATGTTTTTCGGCGGAGATTGGCGCGTCTTCCGGCGGAAGCGGTAACGATGGCGACCCGATTGAGCGCGAGGAGCAAAAACCTGGATCGGTCGACCCTGCGCACGCGCAACTTTCGACTAAATCCCGATTCCACACGAATCCTGCTTATATAGCAGCCCACGTGTCCCGTCGTTTGTCTCTAATAATGACTATCGTGGCTCAAAGCGTTTCTTCAGATCATCGTATTTCGGATCTTCGGGGAATTCCTCGCGACACTCTTATTTTTCTGCTGATCCCGCTTCCCGATTTCTTGGCAAAATCCGCCGAGTGATTGGGCATTTCGAAATATACATGACCCACAGTCGAATAGAATAATGCGCTCTCTAAATCATTCATCCTAGTATCATATTCAATATCAATACATAAAAAAAAAGACTATTTTTTTTAAAGAAACTATTTTTTAATTATAATTTATAATTCTTCATCTTTTATTTACCGAAGTATTTATTCCATGACTAAAACTCATCATAAGATGTATTTACTTCTACTCTAAAACTGAACTCTTAACTCCGGGCCATCCCTATATAGCTTTTCAGAGGAGTGGTGGGAGTGACGTCTTGCTTTGTTTGGTTCCATGACACACCTCGATCTAGTGACATAATTCCATAAATCCAAAAACGTGGGATCATTCTTTGAGAAGAAGAATTCAAACTGATTCTCCCGTTTTGCCCCAACGTCACAATTCCATTTTTTATCTGGTGAGCAGAGATTCACAGATAGTCCGAGTATCATCTTCAAGTTTTATCTTCAAGGAATAAATTCCCAGAGCAGAACCTATTATCGTCATCATTTGCCAGCCACGAGACACTCTCTGACTGGAGGGTATGAACTTTACCAGGGGAGTCAGGGTCATTTTACGTCCATAAATAGCCCCGGTGGCCCAACCTCTCTTGTTATGCGGTTTTTTTATAAGGAAGTTTCCTTCTCTTGGCCATTGCTGGGATTTACCCTCCCGACTGTCACGTTTTGTGAAGATTTTTCCCTCTCCTTCCCATAAAATGTGTATTTTCTACCACTGTTATCGGATTTTACCCTCCCGACTGTGTCCAGACAAGTATGATAGGGTTTTCCTCTTCTCTAGGCGTTGTCTGCTTTAAACGAGTCACAAGTGATTATTAACCTTGTCACGCAATAGCAATCCTTTCATCATGAGAAAAATCTCCTCATAGAGAGGGTCCCCTAGAAAGAAGGACGAGGAGCGAAAGTATCTAGACTAGACAATTTATTGGTCACCAGTTTAGCATCTTGTACCATTGCTGGTATTGGATGCTCCTTACTGTATCCAAGCAAGTGGGAGAGGGATTGTCTTGGTATTCGTTTTCCTCTTTAGGGGTTCAATCATATATACATCACGTTCATGTCGTTTTACGACATTTTCACTAAACATCAAACGAATGTTCGACAGTTCCATTGTGTCTTTATATGATTTTTGGCCAGCTTAATGGCCGTGTCGGTTGCGTTAAGCAGTTCGCCTTGAATACAAGACGGCGGGGTTGATACATAGCTGAGCAAGTGTTCTGCACCTCTCACGAACAATGTCTTTAATGATTTTTTCCCTCGCCAAACCATATATTTTGTAAAGCAACGACAGAAATAGAATAAGTGAATAATGCCATTGTTCCACGACAAATAAACATATTTTGAATTAACGAGTCATCTTATTTATACGCCGAATTGAGATATACGAAAAAGCGATGACCACCCTCTGAGTTGTTCTATTTTCGCATCGTCCCGAAATCATAAACGGCCTAAATTAAATAATGTATATTTGTTTGAACCGCCGTGATCGGTCGACATTTCGTCGGAACACCCAAGTTAATCCGTATATATATTTTTTTTGCATTTCGGTCCTTCGCAAAATGCCCTGTCCGTTCCAGAAGCCGGTGAGTGTGCGTGGGAAGACATCTGATGCCGTGCCAACATCGCCTTATGTCACCCATAATTCACATGAGTGTTTTGCCAAATTTATATTCTGGCCAATAAACTCTCGGTTTTCATACAACTGCCGTGTGTGTCCAGGAAGTGCAGCGTTATCGTCAATTGAATAAGACAACGCCTAGCGAATATCAATCGCCACGATATTATTTATTTGGACAGAATGACGTGAGCTATTGAAAGTTATGATTCATGACTGATGGATATGAATGCTAGATTTAAATTATCAAACGTTGATATATATAACGCTCGTTGGTATCGAACAAACGATGCATAACAATCGACATGTTTATCACAAACGCATTATGTATTATTACACATGATTAATTGTTTTTCTTTTTTTTTATTATTGCAGGTAATAGACTTCGGCAGTTCATGTTTTGAAAGTGAGCGTGTCTATACGTATATTCAATCGAGATTTTATCGTGCGCCCGAAGTGATATTGGGCGTACGTTACGGGACTCCTGTTGATATGTGGTCCTTAGGCTGTATATTAGCTGAACTCTTTGTCGGTGAGTGTAAGATATATTTAATTAATCGCAATCGATCGACGGAATTATTTATTATTTGATTTAATTTTCAGGAATTCCTTTATTACCCGGAGAAGACGAGGCAGATCAGTTAGCTTGTATAACCGAATTATTAGGTGTACCACCTCGAAATTTAATGGAAGCGGGTAGGAGATCAAAGACTTTTATTACTAGTCGCGGACTTCCTCGTTATTGTACGACATCGACGATGCCTGACGGATCCACCGAAGTCGGCGGAGGTATGCACGGAAAATGAATCAAATCACATTTATTTTAAAAATGACGATTAATTAATAATCTTGATTTATTCTTTTAGGAATATCACGGAAAGGAAAAGTAAGAGGTCCTCCTGGTTCAAAAGATCTGAAGACGGCTCTGAAAGGATGTCAAGATCCACATTTTTTGGATTTCATCAAACGGTATGACGCATTCCGTCGTTATTTACGAATAAATTCAAACAAAACGTTAATATTGTTATACATTTCATTTCAGATGCTTAGTGTGGGATCCCAATTTTAGAATGACACCATCAGCTGCTCTCCGGCATTCGTGGTTAAGACGCAGATTACCGCGGCCACCTGATCCAGTCATAACCTTCCCAAACGCCGTGGTATATAAATCTGCATTTTAATCAATCCGTCGTTATCCGTCGTCGTGTATTAATATATGTTTTTTGCGTTTAATTTAAGGATGCTACGCCACCGACTACAAATCGTCTCCAAAGGCTGATACCGTCCAATCTTGTAGGTATGTAATATTAGTGAAAAAAAAATATACGTTTGATTTAACCGTTTAATTGCATCGTTATTTCATTGATTTTGTATTTTTTTCAGTTGCAGAATCAAAGAAGTGTTCCTTACCGGCCTGTCGGCTGTTATACTCAACCCTCATAACGCCGTCACCGGACGCACAGAGAATTGGCAACGGATCAAACCATGCCGAATCGTCAGTCGCCGGATCCTAGCATCCCATGCGCCTCTCCCGCGGCGCCAGCCTTGACGAGAGGCGCCAATGCTCTGATCATCATCTACATTCAACAAATCCACCCGGCGACAACCTAATGAAGAACACCAACGACCGACACATTTTATCGGACAATCCAAACTCTCTCGACAAAAAGAAGATGCGTAGCAGCGGACGCGAAAAGTCCAAATCGGATAGACACTCGTATTACGGCGAACGCGAAAACGGCAATCAGCTAAAATTAGCCGAGTATTCGGAGAAGAAACGCAGCAAAATGTTCAGCAACAATTTGAGCTCCAGCGTCGATAGGGCCGTGTATTATAACGAAAACGATTCGCATTCAAAGATCGTGAACGCTTATTCGGACCACGAGACCAACATGGGCACGATGAAGAACGAGAATGCGGTCGAACGATTTTTCTCCGATACCGAATTGCAGATCGAAAATAGGATCCGGCGAGACAACGCCAAGAACAAATTTTTCGAAACCGAACTCGCCGAATGCACGAACGACGCACGTTACAGCGACTCGAAAGACGATCAGCGCAGCGATTCGACGATATTCTTCGAAAAGAACGATCCGTTGGTCAAGCTGGACAACGAGCCGAAGATACAGTCGCGCAGGGCTCATTTCAGCGAGTGCGATAATCGCAAGAGCTTCGGCGACATCGATATGAGACGCAGCAAGGGGAGCCTGCGCAAGGAGCATCGTAGCCAACGATCCGCATTCTCCGAATCCGTCGACTCGGCCTCGTCGCGCAGTCAACTGTCGAATCTCGAAACGTCGACCGACTTCGCCGATAAAATGATGAAATCGTCGAGGAGCTATCTGGCCGAAGGCGATTGCAGTCGATTGAACACTGCGTCGTCGGCGAGAGACGCGAGCGACGACAGCAGTCCCGGCGCCATAACTCAAGGCTTCGAAACGCTGGATTTCGAGCTCGAAGAAGACTTGTCGAAGCGACTCGATAGATTAGAGCCAAAGTCCGGCGGTTTCATAAGACAGAGCATCAAGAAAAATCACAGCCGCTACGAATTGAACTTCGACTCGGAAGACGAGAGATGTTTCCGCCATAGTTTAGACATGGAGCGATCTTTCGATTTGGACTTTTTAGATACGAGCATAGACGATAGGTACGGATCTTTCGAGAGGGATTTTGATCTCGTTTAAATATATATTTAAAAAAAAAATGTGCGAGCCGACCGCAGACATCATTTTTGAGTTTAGAGAATAATTTGCACAAAACAATTTGGAAGCCGTAATAATACGTTTTTTTAGTATCTCAACATATAAATTATGTACCGACCTATCGATTATGTATATAGTGTATGTTTTTCGTCGTATTGTAAACGATATCGGACGATTCCTATGAGGAGTCGCGTTAATAAATAATTTTTACGTTTATAGGAGTGGCTTCCAAATTTAAATAGAATTATGTTTAAAGAATGTAATTTACATACAGTGATACTTAGTTATTATTAATCATTGTTAGTCAATGTGTAATGTAATGAAATTGTGGAAATTATTATCAATTTGTTCTTATATAAAATTTTATATATATATATCGTATATATATAAAAATAATAAACCACCACGCTTTTTCCATGTATTGTGCTCTTACGTTCAATGTGAAATCCGTATATATATAAAAATATATATATAGTCCCGTTTAGTAGTATTTTGACATTATCCGTAAAGTGTTTATTGTGTACAATAAAAATTTAAGTGAAAATGTTGAGCTTTTTAAATGTGACTGAATAAGTTATCGATACATTACTTAATTAAGTTAATTAGTGAAAGTTTGTGAATGGAAGTATTCCCGGAAGATTTTTTATACGCATTATACAAAAAAAAATTACCTAAACGTTACATTGTAAGCGTTGATATAAGCGAGATTCGAATTTTTCAGTGTTTCAGTGCTCTTTTGTATATTTAATAACATGACAATGTATAAATGATATGTGTATTTTATATGTTTAGATTTTTCAAAACTGTTTTTTCAGATTTACATATATATATGATATATATTTAAATGTGCCGCACATTTTTTTCCCTCGTTTATATAGCATGTTTGATGTTTAAATAGTATATGCAATTATTTACGTCGTTTTGCAAACGATAACAGATCTATATTCGTTATTGTTACGATTTTGTGTTTTTGTCCGTTTCAGATAAAAAAAATACGACGTTAATTCCGCGTAACGAAATATATCAATTCTACCGACTCTCCTCGATATTCTAAATTACGATGTAAGCGAAAAAAAAAATCTAATACATATAAATTTTGACGGAATTCATTTTTTATATACACAAAATTACGAATAAAATTTTCCTCTCCGCGGGAATGACTGCTATGTTTTATTTTTAACAGTTCCTTAGTTTTTAATCGTCGCCGACGACGTTTATTATCTATATATATTTTTTTTTACTTTATTTTAAAATCATGACATGAATATCTCAATTCGATTATTATTTTATATGTATAATTGATAATCCTTTTTTTGTGTTTGTAATTATTTTTTTATATATACCCATGTTTGATTGTGCCGTCTTTGTAATGCAGGAATGATACGAGATTATGATATTGTGACGCTTTATATTTTCGTTTCGATCGACGCGATTGGGATGATCGATCTGACGCAAGACTAATGAATATATACAATTCGACTGATAAAATTTAGTAATACAATCTTTAACCCTTGTCATTATTTTTTTTTTCGTTTGTAAACGTCGATACGTATATCATTGACGTTTACGAATCGCTGTAAAATTATTACGCTCTTTGCGCTTTGGCTTTTTGCAAATTATCGCCGCCGTTCCGTGTATTTGTTGGAATATCGTGCGAAATATTTCAATTGAACATATCGACTAAATATATTTTTAACGTTAATCAGTATTATTATTTTTATTGAATACGCGCGATGAGGGTTAAAACGAAACGGTCATCCTGATCATACGATATTCATCGTTTGATTATTTTATTATTTTTTTTTTTATCGATTACAATACAAATATTTTTGGTTGTGATATATTTTTGGGAACAATTCACTATCATAACGTTTTACGATTTGAAATTTTTAATAAACCCCCGCTTTTATAAAAATACGACCAACATTTCTTCACTAAAATTAAACGACACTACGCCGACGAGATGCAATCGTCAATCTTTCTTATCAACGTAGCATATTTAACTGTACTTTCGATACATATGTATTTAATCTCGTAAATCTTAATACTATCATCTAATATTAAATTGAATAGAGTTGCGGATGGATTTTTTCTATATAGTAAAGATGTGTAAATGTAAAACTTATCAAAAAAAAAAAATAAAAAAAATACTTGTGCGTTTGAAAATTAATAATAGCGTGGAGAAAATTTGTAGTTGAACAACAATTCTCCGTCCGTATGTTCGGTTAAAATTCGTTACGTCTCCCGACTGATATACCTATCGTATTTTTGTAAGCGTTTTCTTTCGGATTCAGATAAAAATACACGGTTTCATATCGATTTATTCGTCTCACAAGTGATAGATATCAATCTTACTGCCATTTTATCATTATTTTGTGTTTTTGTTGATTAATTTTAATTGTAAACGTGATTATTTTTACGATCTGAGCATAATAATGTTTCTCTAACCAAAAAGCGTTTTTTTTTTGTTGTTGTGCATTTAAACCAAATTTAATTGTATCGATCAATTCATTTCCGCTCGATGTAACTTCCGATCATTGTAATCATATATTTTATAAAACGAGCTTTATCCGCTAATTCTCGATGGATGTGTTCAATCTCTTATATATGAAATTAAACAAATATTCCATTAACGATACGAATGCATTTATTTTGAATTCGTAATGACGGCCTTATTGTGCTGAATTTTTTTTTGAGCGAGTCGTCTCGTAATTATACGCGACGAACTATCGCACGAACTGTCCTTTTCTCTATACATTTATATACGTATATACGGGTAGAATTGGCGTAGAAAATAGTATTATATGCTAGAGCCCTGGCCTCGTCTAGCATTATTCTTCGTCTCACTCGGTCTGTAGACACGTCGCTCTCACGTCGCATCTTCCGGTCAGTTTCAATGATGCAGTGTCCGGCTATACAAAGTCTGATCACCTCAGCCTTGATCTCTCTCTCTCCGAAGACAAGGATTGTTCATCATAGGCTAAATAAATCATCGCCACTCTGACGAGCCAAATACAGCTTCAAATATCCGTCTCAGAATCCTCATCTTCACGATATTCAATTGCTTCGTCAGAGTTTATTTATATAGAGCTTGATTCTGGTCTTCCTTTAGAGGAATCTCGACCGTAGTTGCCTTTGAAGTCCAAAGCACCCCCTGTTCACCAGCATGGTTCTTAAATTATATATAAATCCCTGGACGGCTTCAAAGCTCTATTCGTCGACTCCCGAGGGTTCAAGGATTCGTCTTGTACTCTCTTTTAGTCTCATTGATTCTCAGTTCCATCCAAGATCTGTCCACAACGTCTATGTCGTCATAGACGTAATTCGTTACCCCACAACGAGATAAATATTTAAAGAATGCTCGCTTCTATTTATTTATTTGGACGAATCATCATCATCATCACCACGAGACACTCGCTCGCTGAGCGTTTGGGCCTCAGCAGACTGGAATGTGACGTGAGGGTTCCTCTTTTGTGTCCATATCTGTCTTGGTAAGAGTTTTCCCTCTCTTGGCCATTGTACGTATATTTTCTACCACTATTGGTATTAGATTTTACCCTCCCGACTGTCAAGGCAAGTAGGAGTGGGTTTGTCTCGGTATTCATTCTCATCTTCTCTGGACAATATCTGCTTATAACAAGTCACGAGTGATTATTGACCTTGTTGCCCAATAGCCATCATGGGAAAGACCTTCTCAAAGGGAAGGTCCGTTAGAAAAAAGGAAGAGGAGCGAAAATATCGAGATAGACGATTTATCCGCCATCAGCTTAGGGTTTTCCTTCTCAAGGAATACTGATTCTGTGGTGAAAATATTGAGATAGACGATTTATCCGCCATCAGTTTAGGGTTTTCCTTCTCAAGGAATACTGATTCTGTGGTGAAAATATTGAGATAGACGATTTATCCGCCATCAGTTTAGGGTTTTCCTTCTCAGGGAATAGTGGTTCTGTGGTAACAAATCAAATAGTTACTCCGTGACGAATTTTGATTATCAGTTTAATTTAATTATTACTCGTTGCCCTTCGTTCGAATCGATCTTGTATCTTTTTCGCAGATACGGCCTCCGAATCAATCTTTAATTAGCTTAATTGTCGTCAATAGCAATTCTAGATCTCGTCCGATTCTACTCGTCATTTTTTTTTGCATTTGTGACATTTTAAAAATCTCGTCTCGGTAAACAAACGAAATAATGCATTGCTTGACCGCGTCTGTATTTATCGAGGGGCGCGAACGCGTCCGTCTGCTTACAATGAAACAGTGTTTTATGTGAATTTTTCGTAGGGGATTAAGTCGTCGACTTATTCCGTTACATATTGTTATAATTATAATAAGGTTAATGCAAATATATCAGATCTCAATATATAAAAATCGTGTGCGTGAGAGCGAATGAACGAGTCGAATGATTAATATTATTTAGCATTTTTTTTTTTTATTAGCGATCTAATAATACCAATATTCTCGATATACATTTATATATATATTATAAATGACTGACCACTGACGATTTAATATTTGCGAGTGTATCAAGTCGTTTTAATCGTGTTTCTAACGTGTCGGACGAACCTCCGATCAATCGATAAGGTTTCGACATCCTGAAATTGTATTATTATTATCATTTTGTTAATCGTTATACTGTCCAATTAATGAATTTTTTTTTTGTATGTGTTAAGTCAATTTTATTATTAAAAATTTACACCATTTTTTTTTTATGTATTAAATTAATTATGTACGATTACACGTCATAGGTAATATATATATGTATAATTTTTACATGCGTTTGCGATAAAAATATGTATATTGGTCCAATGCGTAATGACAAATCTTATTGTATCGTGGGATTATTACAAAAAAAATTTAAAAAACCGATATATATATATATTGTGTAATAACTTAATATTGCAAACTGTGCCGATCGACGCGATTTACGTTCACGACGAGTCGTATGCGTATTTTTAAATAGCTTTGTGATGATTTATACGCTTTCGATATGTATCAACGTATAAACAATTAGTCTTGCCTATTTTATAGAGTTAATGTTGAGATTTTTATTCGTATATATATATATTATTTGATTTTGTCCTCGAATTGCCGAACGTACGTCGTCAGTCACGTGTCGGACGTGCGCGACTCGTACTAATATAATTTTTCGAATGATACGCGCGTTGTTCACTACGAAACGTTTTAGTTTTCAATTCTTATACACCACTGAATATTATTTTTTAGTATAGGCGTGTGCATGTGACGCACACACGCGTGCATCATCCCACACATATGAAATGAAAATATTGATATCTATGAATTGTTGAGAATATGAATTGATTTATATTTGGATTGTTTAGTTGTAATTGGGCGTGTGAGCCACCCTCATGTATTAAGAAACTGATTAATAAACAAGTTTAAATATATATATATCTCTACGCAGTTTTATTTATGTTTCTAATCACTAATCTATCCCTCCGTCTGCAGGATCACGTCGTATTTGTACTCCATCATTTTTATTATCGTCTCTTTGTTTGTCTCGTTGACTCGCAAATGCCTTATCATCAGTATATAAAATATTACGGTGGCTATGTACATCAGTGCCGCGAAGAAGAAGAACTGAAACACCTGCGACACACAATTTTCACATTTAATTTCATTTAAATATTGGGTTATCCATAAAGAAATCCATCATTTTTTACACATATTATTCTAAAATATAATAACCCTCATCACTTCCCCTATTTTTTTTGACATCTGAAAGGTTTTTACAAAAAATATGAATGAAAATGTTATTTTACTTTATCTGCAATTTTTTATTATTATTCTGGGAATATTCTAATGATATAAATAGGTAATAATGTGAAAGTTCATATCCAGTGGCGGATTTATATGGATTCGCATGATGCTGGAGCATCAGGCCCCCGTCAATTAGGAGCTCCAAATCATTGGGAGGCCCAAAGAGGCCCCCACGACCTTATTCGTTATTTTATGGTATTTAGTTTTGTTTCCTTTTTTGCGAGTGATTAACCGATCTGTAACGGCGTCTCGAATCCAACAGCTCTGGACGATGGGGTCTATTTTGTATGAAAATAGACCCCAAACATTTCATGTCAAGATGTTGATAAATTCTTAGACAATACCTCGATATTTGTTTTAAAACTTGATTTATCTTAGAATAAAAATAGTTACTCATGATATGCTTCTCGTTCGCGCTATGTTTTTTCTCGCTCGTATCCGCTACGGAGCGATAAAAAACATCGCGTTCGTACTCATGTAAAATTAAAGTGTTGTTTTTATTTTTTTTCCCCAATACAATTCAGTCAATGATTGTTTACATTTATTCTTTAGACTATTTTAGACAAATACAAAAAGCTAGGACACGTAGGAGAATAAATTTTATAAATAATCAAGAATTCATCAATATCTTGACCTGAAATGCTTCGGGATTTTCATACAAAATAGACCCCATCGGGCAGAGCCGTTGGTTTTGAACGCCGTGCTGGATCGGTTAAAAAACGAATGTCACCGACTCAAAGACACCACCCCCAATTACTCTCCCTGACTACCTATCTCTCATTTCCCGATAGAGCCAGGTTCTTTCTAGACTTTTGGGTCAGTCAACTCCTGACTCACCACGGTAATTTCAAGGCATCTTCGCACTGTTTACAGTCACGTTCTGTGGTCCTGTCCTTACCTGCATTTTCCCTACGGGTCTCCGGGTGGAGGATCCAATCGGACACATCGAACCTGGTCAGCAACGTAATTTGCAACAGAGTATTTGCTCGCTTTGTATCGACTTTCTGAGAGTTGTGCAAGGTTACTTCCCCTTTTCCTTCTACCTTCTACCTGAGTCTCACACGTGGCGAGAGGACTCCCCTTTTGTGTCCACACCGCGTGGACGTAGGCCATCTTGGTATGTGGTTTTTTAAAAAGATGTTTCCCTCTCTTGGCTATTGGTGGCATTGGATGTGTATCTTCTACCACTGTCAGTATCAGATTTTACTCTCCCGACTGTGTCTAGGCGAGTAAGAGGGGGTTTGTCTCGGTATTCGTTCTCATTTTCTCTGGACAATATCTTCTTATGACAAGTCGCTAGTGATTATTGACCTTGTTGCGCAATAGCAATCGTTTCATCATGAGAAAAACCTCCTCAAAGAGAGGGTCCCCTAGAAATAAGGAAGAGGAGAAAAAGTATCGAGATTAGACGATTTATCCGGCATCAGTTTAGGGTTTTCCTTCTCAGGGAATACTGGTTCTGTGGCCAAAACAACACCGTTATGATGCATCAGCATATGACCTAATGCGACTTGACGACTTTTCCAACATTTTCCAACATTGAGGAGATAAAGATAAAATCTCTGAAAGTGCTAGAGATTGAAAAAAGCGCTACCACAAGTAAATGATGAAGTTTTTTTTCAATACTTATGTATATATAATATTATTAATACATCACCTGTCGATAATCGGATCCTAAACGCGTCACTATGATGATGATGATGTTTCCGAAAGCCTCGATTAACAACCAATACGCTTGTAAGACGGATTTCATGCTGTTCGGAGCCTCCTTGAACGCGTATTCCAATCCCGTTATTGCAAATAATACCTGTGAAACAAGTCATAATTAGAGATACGTGATTTTAGCAAAAAAAAATAGCGTTTTGAGGCTTCATTTTAGCGTTTTGGAGAAAATAAAATGTAAGTATAGTAACCACAGTAACCAGGGGCGCGATATTCATATGGCCAGATTGTGCGGCGCACACAGGCGCCAGAGGATTAGAAATGCCGAGACGCGCCAAGGGGAGAAAAATAGAAAAATAATACATATTAACTCATTAAGCTTGCATAAAATCAAAAAAATCTTAATTCTTTTGCATAAAATGTTTTATTTTATTACAGAGAGGGGGGGTATAGGGCCCCAATTTTCGCCACACAGTCGCCTGATACTGTCGGCGCGCCACTGTCAGTACGGATGAACTTCATAGCGAGCAAACAACCGCGTCGTCCCAAGAAAAAATATAAATATATAGAAATAACATCGCGTCCTATAGAAAAAACATCGTGTCCATGGCAACAGAAAAAAATATTGTTGTTTTTTAATGTTTTTTTTGTAATGCTGTCAGCGATGTATTACGATGGGAATTGCGCACCACTAGCACCCGTCACTTTACCCGACCCGTCACGGCGGCTCGAAACCAACGGTGTCACCCGATGGGGTCTATTTACTATGGAAAATAGACCCCAAGTATTTCAAGAAATGCAGTTGGTTTCAAACCACCAAATGTCTATTAGGGGTTCCCAAATAGACATTTTACGATTCGCATTAAATATGTTCCTCGTACAAAAGTCGTACAAAACATATAACACTATTGTCTTAATCAAGCTTATATTGATATTTTTGTTTTTATTATGATAGATGTATTCAAAGATTTGTCTTTACCTCAGCCATCGATATAGCGACCATCTGCGGCAACACCCAAACCATTGACAACGAGTTTGGTTCGGTGATTGTCAGTAAATTTGCCATCTGCAATCAACACAAAAGCGTATAACCACAAGTATGACAATAAAAGAAAATTAAATTCCGTATTAGTATTAATGAAATGCAAAATGCTCACGATCCGATCGTTTTCAGCGATCACAATTGTATACACACCGCCTATTTTCAGACGAGCATTCGAGATAATGAGCTTGGAATTAACATATAAATCGTAATGTGATGTGAAAACTTCTATCAAATCTGTGTAAGTGGAATTGCTCTGGAACTCAATCATTTTTCGTTGATTATTATATAAAGTTATGTTTAATTCGTTTGGATTTTTCACGTTGCTGATGATTCTGCAATACAAAACGATTATTTATAATGAAAAATATTATTTTTTAATTATATTCATGCAGTTCACCTGACTAGAGGAAATCCAGATCTAGATTTATTATTGAAATCTCTATATTCCACTATATCCAAATTGCTTCCGTATGCTGCTGATTTATAAAAATAGGAAATCGCCTTGTTTTCTTCCACGATTAGCTTATCCGAATATACGACAGAATTATTATTACATTTTACGATTCTGTCGTATATTAAATAATCGATGCCATCGACGTCGACATGTTTATTCTCATAAAATTCAAGAGGCTCTATCGTAAATGTCTCGTTTCTGATAGAGTTATAAAATTCGATGTCACATTTATATCCATTGAATATTCTTATTTGTCCAAAATTTTGCGATGGCAACACTGGATACGTTTTCTATAAAATAAATATTATTTTGTATAACCAATCACCACAATGATTAATTAATAAATCGAATAGAATCATGATTTCAAATAAATGATTGGTTTGAAACAAATGAAATGCAAATCGCCATCTTGTATTCGCGCTTGACAGCTGTCAAAATTTATAACGCGATTTGGCCATAACAACTTTTTTTGTTTCCATTGTCCATAAATACCCTTTTGATAAACAAACTTAAAACAATATAATTATGCGTTATACCTCTAAATGCATTTCTAACACTCCGGAGAATATAAAAGAAATTCCGGCGAGTATGCATCCGGCGATGAGTTTATTCAGAGAATTATTGAAAATTCCATATTTACCCAATGCAGGATATACTATCTGAAAAAATACATTATATTTAATCATACACAATATAATATGACATTAATTTTGTACTTGCCTTTTTAAAAATGGGTATAAACATTAATACGAAGATCGGAGACAACACTTGCATTTGATCCGGTTTTACCGTGAACCATTTAAAGCTTCCATCTAACTTAGTTGCTTGTAACGTCCATCTTGATCCCTGCGCATTAAATTTAAATAAATGATTTATTTAATTAGATATATATCGATTCTTGTCGATACTCACCAATTGATCAAGAAGTGACCAAAATACTGGAAGCGGAGTGAATAATAATAAAATTCCCATCGTCTTCTTAATGTCGTCAATAAATGTTTGATCATAAGAATCCCTGGCATAGTCCAGCCAATGCGATTTTTTCTTATCGCTTTTAGATGATAACCGACTAACCAATGCTTTCTAAAACAAATATCGCGCCTTTATCAACCGAAGAGATCGAAACAATCATTTTAACTTACTGATATGCACTTGAAAACATTCAACACCACGTTCTCCGTCGGTTTCTTGATGATATACATTTTTTTCGCGCACACAAAAATCACTAAAAATATTTTTCAATTTATAAGTCGATCATTTTATGATGGATTCAATTTTTGCTTACATATTGACGATAGTATAAGGATACCAGGAGCTCCGAAAGCTACTGAATAGCAGTCCTTGTCGCCAAAACAGTGTATTTCAGATCTCAAAACAGGCGAAACAGACTTGGCTATCAGCGATCCCATGCATATGGTAAAGTAAAATACTGAAAAGAATGTAGTGAGCTGTTTTTCTTGTTCTGGCATTACGAACTGATCACCACCGAATGCAGATACGCAGGGCTTTATCCCTCCAGCTCCCAAAGATACCAATATCAAACCAAACATAGTAAACTCTCTGAAACAAAAATAATACAGATGGTAGTTGGAACTTTTTAACACGAGATTTAGATATTAACACTTTATGAGCCGTTCACGCCAAAAGGCGTGATTTTGTAGCCAAGCGTTATGAGCCGTTCACGCCTTCTAGCTTGAGAGCCTTACCCCCGCTTGTAATTCTACTATTTGACCACAGATGGATACACGTGCATGTTAGCTTGGATTATCATTACATGAAACCATGCGGCCCCCAAGCTAGGTTTGATGTATAACCTTGCGTCTCATAAAGTGTTAAAAAGGAAGAAAGACTAAAGTAGCTGAATTTAATAAAATCTTTAGTAATGAGAGTATATTAAATATATTCTGCTAAAGTGGACTCATGTAATCTTGATAGAAGATGGAGCAAAGTGTGGATAATGTTGTCTTTTTGAAATGCGATTTTTGAGATCGCATCATATAAACCCGCCTTATAGAAAATTAAGTACGCATAAAAAAATAGGGTTAGATTTTTTTAATTACATTTTTCCACTGACATATTTTAAATGAACTGTTTTTAGTTTGTTTAGGCCTGCGTAAATGTAATGTTCTATTGTAAACCAAGAGGCATTGAATTGTTATTTGACCTTGAAAATTTGACGATCTAGAAGGGAGCACTATATGAGGGACTGCTGCACACGTCGATCTCTAGCAGAAAGCGTCATATGCAGTGGCGGATTTAGCACTTAAGAGGCCCCAGGCGCACTTCAGTTTTGAGGCCCCTTGTTAAAATATTTTCCCTATACTGTACACTCTAAGCGCATGTATTTTAAGCGCAATTATTTTTGTTATGAAAAAAAAAACAGTTTGAGAGCTGAACTCTGAGGCCCCCCTGAATTAATGAGGCCCCAGGAGCGCGCCTTTTGCGCCTAAGAGGAAATCCATCACTGGAGGGTTGATTATATTATATATTTTATCTCATTTGTTAAAAATAGGTCATGGTTGTGTGATGGAGTGAAAGAATTTAGAAGGAAGAGGACCAGTTCAGGAGATCTATCAATATTTTTTATTTTTTCCTGAAGATAACGAACTAAGAATATATTACGAGTGAGGTTTTATCGATATTTTATTATCTAAACGAATACTGCTAGAGAATACGAATCTCTGCTTAAATATTCAAAGTTGAGCCAAATTATCATCGCGTATATAACTAAAAACCTGAAACTAGTAGCTGTGATATGTAATACTCAGATCAAATATATTCTAAATATACTATAATGCAATTTTATGCAACATCTGCAAGGTTGAGCTTTGTAAAAAAGCTCCATTAAGACATGCGATAAATACTTAACATAAATAAAAAGCTAAAACTGATAATTTATTATCTAAAATCATATCTTATTACTTAACTACATCATAAACGTGTTTATTTTTGGTTCAAGTGAAGTGCAATAAATTATTTTACATGCATTATACTAATATAGATAATATACAAGAAACAATATTCTTTTTATAAAACCAAGAAAATAGGTAGGCTGACGTTTATTTATATTTTAAGATGCCGGAAATATATTCTAAATTATTTAGTATACAATAATACAGTGATTTACAGAGATAATCACGACATCATCGATTTTATATACTCGCGAAATTCACTGGCGCGAGATTTTGTGCAACTTTTGGAATAAATATGACATCAAAAACATACTGTAAAATATTATTATGCTTACCTTCCAGGAATGCCAAGTGGTGGAATAGCAGTGACAGCCAGCATCAAATTGCCAATCGCATAAACGACCATCAGATATAGAATTGTTCTGGAAAATAAAGGTATTTTCAATTTTAATTCAAAATAGAATAAGATATAGGACCATGTGAGTAGAAACGGTTACAAATTCAGTGATATTTTCTGTTTAAATCGTTATTAAATCAGCCTTTTATTCTTAATATAAGGAATGTCTATACCCAGTAGGGCGCCGAGAGTGTCCGGCGCCTGTGTGCAAAGCTTAAATTAGCTGTTCGTTTGGTGTGCTTGAAAAGACGAACTACTTATATTATTATATATTATTTAATGGCCATTTAATAAATTGTTATTTTATATTTTTCCCTTTGGACCCCTAATTTTCCGGCGCCTGTGTGCGCCGCACAATCTGGTCATATGAACGGCGCGCCCCCCTGCCTATATCATAGAGACTGATTTCTTTGCGCCTAACTCGGATATGTACTAGCTTCATGCCGATCTTGATGAAATTATTTATATTTTATCCGCCAGAGAGATATTGGTTTTATGTAGCTTCTTCTTCTTCTATAAAATATCCTGTAGAATCAATATATACGTTCCGAATCCATCCATCCAAATAGGCCGTATACCAAAATATTTTTTTTCCAAGAAATAAAGGGAATATTATTAAACCTTTCCCAGGAATATTTTATTTTATACATTGATTTAGGTCGGTTTGGATTAATTTGAGTGAGACCTCTATAGTGCGTTTCAAATAATTTTAAACAACAAAGCAGTCGATAAATCGATCAGATGAAAGGATTACTATAGAGAAAGTACAAGAATATGTTTACCTCCCCTAAACTCAGCCAGGGCGACAACATTTTAATAAGGGGTACGAGAGAAGAATACAATTGGGATGGGGAACTTTTCGGAAACATATATTCAAATCTCAAATCTCTCATTGCCTAATAACAAATGTATCCAACTAAAATATTCGCATTGATCGGCGCCTGTGTGCAGAGATTTAACGGGATTTCTTTAAAAAGAATTCCCTCTTGGCGTTTTTCGGCGCCCCCTAATCTTTCGGTGCTTGTGTGCACCGCACAATCTGGCCATATGGACGGCGTGCCCCTGGACCTACTGCGCCAAAACCTGCGCACTCACGGTCTAGTCAACAAGTTCAAAGTCACTCAGAGGGCAATGGAGCAAGTGACTGACATTGCCACAATAATCTTCCGACTGAAGTTGCAATGGCGGACAATGATATGATCAAACTTGCAGGGACTAGTTGGAAGAGTAAAACCTATACAAGTACAAGATGGAAATAAATAGGAGAATTCTTCTCTCAGCAGTGGCGAAACAAAGGCCGAAAGCAATGGCTGAAGGCAAAGGAGAAATGTACCGAAAATGTTCTCTTTCTCGTCCTCTTTTACCTACTTAGACACGGTCGAGGTTCATGTTTCAGAAATGTGACGTCGTCTGCTCTTTTCAGACAATGCTATTACGGCTTGATTGAGCTTTGCTTGTTCTGGTGGTACTTTTTTGTTAAAACATGTTGAAATCCATCCATTTGGAAGAGATTTCCTTGATTGATGAAGTCTATATCTCTATCTTCTCCTCCTTCTCCGAACTTGAAGAGAGTGTATCTTATTCTATTCCTTCTCGAGTTTCTACAGCTCTATAGTGTTCAACACTTCCCTGTGCGCCTTTATTATTTCCTCCATAAGACCATCACTCACATTCAACCTCATGCATCTCCCCAAAGAGACAGTATCCTCCACTAAAGGCACAGCTTAAGAATCCTTTTCAGTCACTGCTTCTGGCCACAGATTCCTCATAACTGACTTCATTGTACTGAATGATAGTAAAGTGATCTTTCAAAAACCGTCTCAGGGTTAATTCTATGTCAGATGTTGATTATCCAGAACTTGAGACTCGAGTGCTCTTCTACATTTTCTCTTGTATGATGCCTTTCTCCATGAGCAGAATATTTTCGATTTATACAAAAATAAATAGTTATACATATATAAAATTGATGGAGCCGAGATCTTAACAAAGTATCATTCTGAATCACTATGTTTAAATTAAAGATTAAAATCCGTAAATATTTATTTTATTTAAATCATATGTAATTGTTTAATTCTCATGCTTAATTTGTTGCTTTCGCAGATAACACTTATTATCTCTACCGTTTTTTTTTGTTTTATTATGTTTACAAACTATGCGCAAGAAAATATTTAAAATCTAATTTTAGCCGATTTTATTGCGCATCTTTTTTTTTAAGTTATTTCGGCAACAACAAACGGTGGCTAATTGCAAATGAAGTCTTCACCAATATCATAATATTTTGATACCTTTATAATAACCTGAATTTTCCGAGATAGCCATCGGCCAAAATTGCACCGAACAATGGAAAAAAGTATACCAACGTCGAAAACACATGATACACTTCTGTGGCTTCGTCGTCTGAATAATACAGTTTTTGTTTCAAATACAATGCAAGGAATGCTGAAATTATAATTAAAAATTGATAAACTTGAACTTATTCATATCAACTATTATTTATCATAATTATTTTTCTTACCACGCATTCCAGAGTATGAAAATCTTTCGCAGAACTCATTAAAAACTATCAAAATCACCGCTATGGGAAATTTTTTACGTCCCTGAAAAAACAAAAAAATGATAATTAAAAATCACCATATTTAATTGGAAACTGATTCATCCAATTAATTTTTACCTGATTGTCTACATCGCCTCCAATAGTTTCGGCCAACACCTTGCTCTCACTCATGTTAACTCAATATGGTCCACTAGACATACACAACTCTCAAATCTTTCAACTAAATTTATATGAAAGTTGGAATGCAGGTCTTTATCAGTTATCTACGACAATATAAATAATCAGGTCAGTATTTTTCAAACTGTGTGATGCAGTTCCTCATCATAAACATAGTTTATATGCATTTTAATAATAAAACAAACTTGAATTTAGCTCTAAATCTACAAAATATTAATCTAAATTGATTTTTATTATGATAGATTCGTTTTATTGCTCAGATGATAACTGATTCGTTTTGATGACTTGCAAATTTTAATTTTTTGATTTAAAAATCCCTTAATTTAAAATTGAAACGTGTTTCAAAAAATAGTTTCTCAAATGTAGCGACATTTTAGTCGTTCATTAAACGCTTCAGCTCAAATAATAGTTTATCTATTAATATTTCTCCAAAAGCGTATTCAATTGAATTCTATCAATAATCATGATTATTTTAAATAATTCAGATACACTGAATTATTAAATAATTCTCTCAATAATTCTCTTAAAAAAGGATCGGACGTATATTTGTTTCTATTATATTTATAGCGCGATAAAATGATCAAACACGCGTAATACAGATAACGTGTCATTGAGGTGATATTTAAATTTTTTTGAAAAACTTCCGTTGTACAACAAAGATAGTGCAAACATATTGTAAATCTGTCAAAATTTCCCATGTTTTTCACAAAGAACTAAGTACATTTGCGGTTGACTATTATTTAATAATAATTATATATTATTTTTATTTAATACTTTCATCAAATAATATAATACTACCTTTGACTGTATTGTACTATATTTTTATTAATATGTATATTTCTTTTTGAAGCAAAATAAATTAATATAAATAAGGGGGGTGAATATTATAATTATGGACCTGGCTGAAAAGCGTCTGTTTTACATATCGAAATATTAAAAAAAAAAAAACTAAACGCTCTACGCTGCAAAATGGCTGATTATTATAATACAAAGAGTAATAATTGCGCGTTTATTGTTTATAATAATAATAAATATATCAGACTGTTTTAAATATTTAAAGCAAAAAATAAAAATGCATTTTGATTTGCAGGTTGACAACACTGAACATAACCTCTTCGCATTTTGACGTTTCATTCGCTGTCATCACAGAATAATTCAACATTTTCGTACATTTACGTCGTATATGAGGTATATTTTGATTCATCATTGCAATTATTATCAGTTTAATTCATAAATTTGTTGTTGTTATGATGATATATCAATTTAATTATCCGAATCCACTTTTATGTTTGGGGAGTTTAATCGTAAGCATAATTCTCTTTTTGGGAGATTATAGACATTGGTTATCTTGGGAAAATATAATGCAATGGTTTTTCATTGCGTACTGCACTACAATAGTTTTTAACCGAGAAACTGCTCCCGATTTCCAGTATATATCATTCAATAAACTTATATGAATCATAATGGAATCGTTAGCTTTGAAATGATTCATTATTGATGTTTGTCGTCGGTGAAACATAGCCATGAGGATTCTTCATTCGATTTAATCTATATATAATCTAAAAATTAATGACTATATTGTTATTACAATATCTCGGGCACTATGATCACCGATAAGTCGTAATTAGCGTTAATATATTTATTGTATTCAACATATTTGTTGAATAGTCAGTTGCATCGATGACTATCGCCATGCTGCAGCCGACATGTCCGGGCTTATATTGTGGACGCATCCTATCGTCAGACGGACTTTGGGGGGAATGCGGAGCATGTCCGAGAGGATTTAGAGCGAACGTAACGAGCCACTGCGTCCCCTGCGATCAAGAGCCGATTTTATACGACTGGATGTACCTCGGTTTTATGGCTCTGCTCGTATTAGTGCTGCATTGGAATTTTATCGATATGGTTACAAAACGCAAAAGGTATATATATATTAATATATTCACATTATAATACATTTTCATTATATAATATATATTTTTTTGCTGTTATAGCTTTAGTTCGGATGTAATAGCACTGCATTTTTGTGCCTTTTTCGAAGTTGTGACTGCTTGTCTTATTACGTTGCTGTTAACGGATCCGATCGGATCGTTGGAGCTGAAATCGTGTCGTATTACTAGTCTCTCCGATTGGTATACGTTACTGCATAATCCGACGCCTAATTATGAGAATATCTTGCATTGCACACAGGAAGCTGTATATCCGCTGTAAATAAATATTTATATAATTTAAATCTGAATTTAATATAAATCTACGTATTATTATATGATTTATTTTATTATTTTTCAGTTACACGATGGTACTTATCATGTATAGTTTATGCATCGTATTATTGGTCATGTTCCGATGCGCTATATGTTCGTTTTTCTTCAAATTACCGCATCAATCGACGTTGGCCGTTTATTATGCTTTGTATTTTCTACCGATACTTATATTAGTGCACGCAATAGCCGCCGGTTTGATATGTAAGTAATATTACAGTCGTAAATAAATAACGTAAGATAAAACGATATGCGGAAGCTTTGAATATCGCAGGCTGTATGAATTGTCACAATTTTTGTCGTTGTCGTGTTGGCACACCTGTCGTTGATATTGGCGGCCATATTGGATGTTTTCTCTATTGTTGGCTGTCAAAAAGGTTAGGTGAAATACGTATAACCATTCATAAACATAAATTCCGCATATTTTTTTATATCAATTCTCGTACTAATATTATTTATTTAAATTAATTTTCATATTATTTTTAGATTATTCTTATCCGTACATCATAATAATATTATCGATGATGTCGTCGGCTTCGCACTTTGCTGCCAAAAACGCACAAACCACCAAAGGTCTTCTGCACTCGTCGATCGAAGATATCCGCAACGCCGTCATACTGATCGGACATTGGCTCTTACACGCCTACGGAATTATATCTATCACCGGATTCAAAGACCCCGTCTTTCACGGAGCACTGCTATCACTTGTGCCGGCTCCTGCTGCGTTTTATATTCTTACGGCGCAATTTACGGACCCAATAAAATTTCATTCTGAGTAAAACGCCTCGAATTAGCCGGGTTGCTATGTGAAAATATTGTGCGATTCAGTCGGCAGGAGAGTTTGAAACCATGTGATATGTAAATATTACGCTGCATTTATATGCACCGTGAATGCGAAATTTTATCTATTATATTTATGAATAATTTAACGATTAGTTGATTTAGGTACGCATGTGTTATGTGAAAGTCTAGATAATCGTATTGTATTATTTATTATTTTAATATTTGTACAAGTGGCTCTACGGTGAACAATGTCTCGTTTGAACGTAAACATTTGATGATTGTAACATTTTATAAATTAAAAATTAAATAAATGTCATCGTTAATCTATAGAGTTATTTGCAAAATATAGCCTCGGGTTGTTAACTTCTTCGTCTGCGGAAAAAAAAACTCTTTATATATATATGTAGGATTGTTAATTTTATGTATTAGTGTTGCCAAGGCGAGAAAGGGGCTGTAGCTAGGGGCTGGTCAGAAAGGGATGAATGGAGACCGAATACCCGTTTATATTTTGTATCATAATAGTCAGTTTACGTTTGTCTGAGCTTTGGATCGGTCGGTCGTACGTTATGCCGACGGCCCTTAATAAATCGAGATACACTAGACGGACGTGGTTTTAATTGACACTCCCTCGCCCTTCCGATTCTTACCGTAGGCATCATCCTACATATATAACTAGTGTTATGGCTTCTTGTAAGGTTGCATATTATTTCGATAATGTAATTTAACCGTGACAGCTAAATTAGTAGTAAGATAGGTGTCCGACGAAAAAAAAAAAATCAGGGAATTCTTCTCGGGAACACTGGCCAGGGGGTATGTGAGTGGAAGAGACACACAATCCAATAATATTAAAAATTAAATAGTGTCGTGGTTTGACACTGGGGGGAATATTAGTATGAGAGACTCATTCCCCTTG
>JAGXCT010035734.1:0-46026 GCA_022495035.1 Philopotamus ludificatus | reverse complement strand
CTCATGTATTAAGGGAGCCGTGGAAAAATCTGATATTTTAAGGGAGCCGTAAGCCAAAAAAGATTGGGAACCTCTGCCTTAACGTATGTTTATTTCTAGAGAACAGTAGGCTGATTCAGGGATTAAAGGAGTAAAAAACATCTAATTCTTT
Source organism: Philopotamus ludificatus (assembly GCA_022495035.1). NCBI lineage: Eukaryota > Metazoa > Arthropoda > Insecta > Trichoptera > Philopotamidae > Philopotamus > Philopotamus ludificatus. Next base: position 45,875 of record JAGXCT010035734.1, on the reverse strand, counting down.
TTCTTGGTTAAAATGCATCCAATACCACAATTTATATATCAATCAGAAACTCTTCGTTCCATGAAAGATACTTCTAATAAAAATTTACCAATTTTTGATTGAGAGACTTATTTTAAGCTGTCCACTGAAAATATGTATGAAAAACGTATTCAAAGTTTATTTATTAAGAAAATCAATACTCATTCAAGAAACTATGGGGCAAAAAAGATGAAAATACTTTTCGGATATGATGAAAACACTATAATTTAATCAAGGCTATCAAAAACATCGATAACGCATAAAGTGAAATCATCCAGTCGCATAGGGAGGCTGTTTGATAAAAGTTATTACGAGAAATTCTAAAATAATGAAAAAGATTGGTCTTTAGCCAATTTAATGATAATGATATTAATAGCTAAAAAAAATGACTGTTAGAATATATAATAAATTGTTCTATAAATTAACTTTTAAAACATACGTTTTACTTTAGTGAAATAAAACAAAAAAAGCATTCGTTAAAATACAATCGTTGAAAATATAAATGTTTCCTAATATTTAGCCCGTTGTTTATATTTCATTCTACAGTTTCGTAAAAAAAAATAATGAGAATAGCTAATTGGTTTTGAAGAAAAATAGAGAGAGTGATAAAGTCTAAGATTTACGCAACATTTCTATTTTTTCAATGATTCATACCGAGACGCTTGTAAAAACAAATTGCTTCTAACGCTTCGGTTTTTGTAAATTCAATTTTGTAATAGTACAAATAGTGTAATGTATCGTGTAATCCATCACGAATTTTCACACACGCGTTTTGCGGATCGGCCTGTCGACGATGGATTCGGTCATGTGGATTTTTTTCTTATAATGCAATGTTGTACAGGGTCATTCAGAAAAAAATATACTTAAAAATAATAATCGTTGAAATATATAATGAATAAATTAAGTGTAAGATCCAGTGTTATTACTTGTAGGTAACATACATATATTTCGATAATGCAAGTTAACCGCGACTGAGCTAAGTTACTAGTCGGATAGGTGTTCAACGAAAACTATGAATTCAGGGAATTCTTTATAACACTGGCCAGGGGATATGTAACAGGAAGACACTCATTACCTGTTTTATAAAATAATATTTATGTGGGTAGTTTGGCGCGTTGGAATTTATTAATTTAATGCGATATATCCTTCGTTGAATAAATAATATTAATTTCAATCCAACTGAAAACATATTAAAAATTAACTTGTGTGAGAGTCATTCCCGTTGCATCTTTAGAGTCTTTATAATTTTTACCAAATCTTATGGATGAATGACGCTTGGGAATCGTTCAGTTATGCCACTCATCCATCGTAGTCTAATAAAAAAAATGATATAATCATATAATATTATTTAAATACTATTCAAGTAAACTTTACAAGGCTTTAACTTTATTTATTTTTCGAAGCAGAGAAATTAATACTTTTGAGCTTTGCCAAAGTTAAGTAATTGTTTTCCAATTCTTCCTCTACTCGTCCGACGCTTTTATCGTCTGATTTGAGATTCGCCGAAGCGATTACATTTTATCAAGAGGCGGAACATTTTTAAATCCCTCACGATTTATAAAATGTTTTACATTTATGAAATTCGAATAATTTGTGGCATTGTCAGGTGTGAATTGAATTGTTTTTTTATATTTTTTGAATTCCATTACTTTTTTAGAGTTCATCTAGAAATTACAACTCCTTTGATTTTTTTCGAACTTTCATTTTAGCTCGTAATTTCCTCGACATCTTTTTCCTAAAAAATAATTGAATATTCATTGTCAGCTTCCAGATTAAGTTGTTTAGGATATGCTTCTCTTTAAATTCCAGAGATTGTTCCATATGCTGTACATATATGAGTTTGTTAAGTTTGACCAACCTTCAGAGATATTTTTTGTTACATGCTAAATAAATTTAAGGTCAGATCTTTCTCTGTTCCTGCAGTTGTCTAGGCAAGAGTTATTATTTATTTTTTCTTAAATAATTTTAGATTATAGTTAATAATTTCACAATTATTTTCATTATTATCTCTATCATAATTTGACACGCAGAAAATATTTGTAAAATCTGAAAAGAACAGATATTTACAATTTATCTTTTCGTTGTATGTGCATAATTGTCTCTGCTCTTGTGGTTAGTAACATTTTTCTTTTATATCAAATAAATTTAAGCAATTTAAAAAAAATATTATATTTATTTCAAACAAACTTTTTTGTCAGTTTGTGTCGAAAATTATCTTAACCCATCTGTCACGGCGCTCAGTGGGACGGATCATGAATTCAACTGCTAAAAATATGTAACTTCTTTTCCCTTTGAGCTAAACTTATGAAATTTATAATACATATAGGTGAAGATATATCTTCAATATCAAATAATAAAATAAAAAATAATATTTAAAAATGAAATTTTTACAATTATGCAATATTATTCTATATTATTATTATTATTGTATATTAAATTGCCAGTGTTATGTATTTAGTAAACAATTTAAAACTTCTTCATCAAAAACCTTTGTTCGAAATGAACAATATATAAATCTAATTGCTATATATATTTGTATATTAATAAACATAGATAAAATAGGCTTTATTACAGTATATATAAAACTAATGTGCAAATAAAAATCGTAAAGATTTATAATAAGAAAATTAATTTTACCCGGACGAACCGTGCTAACATTTAAAAATCCAGTTAACGTTAAAATTTTGGTTAATATTTATAATATTCCCATAGTTTTTTTAAAAATGAAAAATTTATTAACTTGATTGCGATTTTTTTGAAAATAGATGATATACGCTTTAATACGGTATATATAATATTAAAAGGCAATTAAAAACTGAAGATATTCTCGATTGAATTTGATACTACGATAATATTTCAATTGCATTGTTTGATAATGGTTAATTTTAGAACCTTATATTATTAAATATAGTAAACTAATATTAAAAAAAAAAAACAGTGAAATGATAAACTTCAATGTTATATCTATCATTTGTCATTTCTTTTTTCTGAGATCAAATTTTCGTAAAAAGTATTTTTTTGTCAGTAGAATTCAAGATCTGTCCTATAGCGCGGCAGCTCGAACACAGCCCCGTCGTCCGAGGGGGTCTCTCAGGGAACCCAAGCATTTCAAGTCAGGACATTTCTTATAAATTGATTATTTTTAGAACAATAATAGTTCATTATATGCTTCATAATTTCATGGATATTTTGGATTTTTAACTAACCAATATGACGCGTAAACGACAACGCTCTAGGCGATGTCTCGCAGCACGTGTCAATCGCACGTTTCACTCGTACTCGACACATCATTAAAACATCGCAGGCATCAGAAAGGAATATTGTTGTTTACGCAATTGTAAATAATAATTGTAGTATTTTATAATTAGTTTAAAACAAACATTAAATTTTAAAAGTCAATGTCAGATTTTCTTATAAAATAAAGATTCTTACAGTTAAAAGAATTTTTATCGGGGCTTCCAAACGTTTTTTTGTCGTTCTGGTTCAATTAAACCAAAGAATATATCGATATGGTTCCGGTTTTCATTCCAGAAATAATATCAATTATTTTTTAAATATTTTTTTAGCATCCACCGAACCAAAATAAACCGATATTTTTTTGGATTCAGCTTCAGTGTTCGTTCCGATAAATTTAACGGGTTTTATGATTTTCAATTTAGTTGCTGTTTGAAGCCATGTTTTTTTATTATCTAAATTAATATAATATAAACAAGACAATTACAACATAAGTTGGTTAACACTTATGGAGTTAGTAATATAATTTTCAATAAGCAGTCAATAATTATAATTCTGTCTGATAATAATAATGATGATTTTATGTAAATTTAATGTTAGATTTTAATTGTTATAATTTGTTTTCGAATGGCCCTGTATCAGAGGCATTGATCAAGTCGATATCTGTACCGTTGGATCTTCTTCATCATTTATATTCTGCCACCCACGGCAGGGTGAAAGATGATCATTTGTCAACAGCCAATCGGCTTGTAAAACGTTGATGAATGTTGATGCATTATGAGATAAATGATTGTACGATAAAGAGGCAAAACGGTTGACAAGACCTGTTTCTTATTAAAATATCTTCGCATCAACCTTAAATTTAAAATCGCGTGAAACAATTTTTTTAGCAGATCATCTTAACGTACTCGAGCCAATATTGAACCGTCAAAATATTATAAAATAGCCGGCGGCTGTAGATAAATTCATGATCCAGAAATTATCTCATTATCTCATTACAAGTAATGCTATTGGTGTGTTTATACCAGTATCGAGAGGCGAAGAGTTGTTCAGGATGATGACTAAAACCAGATATCTTCCACATATTATCTTATGGAGACCATCTCAATATACATCACAGGATGCCGCTAGTACAGTTTTTAAATTGATTCGCTAGATAAGGCAACGAGCTCGCGGCATTTTTGTGTAATACGCTCTGGAAATATTGATTTTTGTCATGGAATACAGGATGTTTTTTTACGTGTATAATATTATGCATAGTATGATGGCATTCTGATGTGTTGCCTCGCAGCGGCACATTTAAGATTTATCACAGTTATAATTATGCTGGATTGGATTTGACACCTGAGGTCAAAAGGCCCTGTGCCGTATAGAGAATAACCGCGACATGTAATTATAATAAGTGTGTATATATTTTTTTTCGGTGTCTATAATTATATTTTAATTAAACATAATTATATATGATTCTTAATTATTTTAATTGAATATTTTCGCAGACGCTGATTAATTTATCATCTCGCGCATCCTGCGACGGATTTCTTATCACGATCGGAATTTTCAATATAATTATTTCTAGTCACATTCCAACAAACGTTTCTATTAAAAATTTCCCTATATATCATTTCATCGGATTCCGCGCTCCATGTTGAGCCATCGCCCTCATATATGGAAAGTCGACTTGCCAATGCAGAAAATTGTTGATACTTTTTTCGTCTGTTTGTTTCGCGAACCCCGCTAACTGGAACATCATTATATACAATTTATATGTAATGCGGGGGATATAAATATTTCCGTGATCAGGCTTTATTCCCTTTATGGAAATAAATAATAAATTATTGCAGCGAAATGGATTGGAAATTCATTCACGCAATGAATGAGTTGTTTATGATTTTTTAAGGACAACGGTTTATGTTTTCGAATGATATACTACTTTTTAAATTTCTACAAATATGTCATTTATAATATTTTTCAACTTATATCATTAGAGTTTAATAAAAAATAATTATTATATTATATAAAAAAACTTTCATATTAATTCTTATTTATATAATACCGAAAAAGATATTGCTAATTACTTTCAGTCGAGATAATATTAATATGTAGGGAACTGGATAAGTCGCTTGGAATTTGATGCGGTTAGATGCATTGTGCCTTTTCATGTAATCCAAAAGCAAAGCTTTAAGCCTGTTTAACAAAAGGAATAAAGCTATTTATTTTAACAGAGAAGGATCGAGTGAGTCAGTTACATAGCATACCATCTGGCTGATATGGCAACAGGTGAATAGTGAAATATTATATGCAAATATAAAGAATAAAATATTAGGTGTAGTAAAAAGTCTTTATCAATAAAATTCAACATCATTTTTTATACATTTATTGATTTATTTTTACAAAAAATAATTACCATTACATTGTATAACCTTCTGCTATCTATTTTCCAAATCTAATATACCTTTCTTGAAAAATTCTGCTTACTTGAAATTAAAAAATCAGAAATGGCAGATTTCACTTCAATTTCTGTTTGAAATTATTTATTTTTAAAAAAGTGTTTCATAGAACGAAATAAATGGTAGTCTGAAGGGGCTGAGTTTGGCAAGTAAGCAGGATGCAGTAAAGCCGTCAAACCCAAGTCAGCCATTTTTTTCAGGGACAAATCTGCGACATGGGGACGCGCATTATCGTGGAGGAGGAAGATTTTCTCTTCTCTCGCCAGACCCGGCCTTTTTTTGTAATACAGCCTTTAATCGCTCCAATTGTTCACAGTACACTTGCGCTGTTACAGTTTGATCGTATTTTAAAACTTCGTGGTAAATGATTCCTTTAGAATCCCACCAAATGCTAAACAAAAGTTTTTTCGGGTGCAATCCTGCTCTAGGGGTTGGAATCGGCTGTTTTTTACTTTCAAGCTATTGTTTTTTTCTCTTCATGTTTGAGTACAACACCCACATCTCATCTCCGGTGATTAAATTGCGAAGAAATGGTGTTGTAAGCTCTTGCGATTGCAGGTGTTCGCATGTTTTTATCCTCTGCGATTTGTTTGCGACACTTTTGGGTGATGGACCGGTTATATTTGACAGTTCTTTGATGGTTGAGTTTTTTTCAATTTCTGTACTACTGTACAGGGTCGTCTACTTCAAGGCTCATCTTTTAGGTCAAAATTTCCGGATTTTAATTTTCTGTACCAGCGTTTACATTTTCTTACATGTAACACGTCTCCATAAATGCCGCAAATATTTCTTATAGCGATAGACTGAAAGAGTATGCAGTTTTGCAAATGATCTTCTGAAGGAACAAATTCGACCATTGCGACTGGGTCGAGTAATTTTTTTTTTGTATTGAATACTGGCGGAGACGTGCCTCGACAAACCCACAATAAAATAACACGTCTTGACTCGTCAAAGGACTAAAAACGACAGATTATAAAACTACCCTTTGAAAATACGACAAGACTTTTTACTACACCTAATATATCTAAATTCAAGGTTTAATAGAAAATATCGCAAAAATTTTATTTCATTTGCGCATAAAATTTAGAACAGAAAAGATATTGAATAATTTTTAATGAATAAGATTTATTATTAAAAGACCTTATTATTAATACAATGATGTTGCTAAATAAAGATATATAATGATGTTACTAAGATGGAATGTTCAAAAATATATTTCCTTGTTTCATTCAACCGATATTTTGGCATTTTTAATTAATCAATATGACGCTTAAATGACAACCACACTCGGCGATGTCCCGCCGCAGACTAAGCAGCTGCCGACTGCCGCTCTCGCCACACGTATCATTCGCACGGTTTCAATCGCACTCGGCACATCGTACCGGATGCGAGCGAGAAAAAAACATCGCGCCCGTGGCAACAGAAGCGAATATAGTTGTATTTTTTCGTAATTGCAAACAATAAAAGACAATAATGATTTATAATATTTATTTTTTAGACACCAAGGATTTATATTAAAAGAGCTATTCAAGAAAAAAAAATGGGTCCTAAAAAGGCACCATCGGCACGGTCACATTAAACTTTTTTTTGATTCGCTATTTTGTGCATATTTAATAATTAAATGTCACAAAATCAGAAACTTATTATGAACATAATCCGACTTAGATACATTTTTTTAATATTGTTCTACTTTCGTGGGTATTTAATTAGGCTATTATGTACATGCATACATTAAATTCATCTGAATATCTAAGAGATATTTTCCTCTTAGTTATATTGATCGACACCGATTTTGACACACGATATTAGTGTCATTATAAATATTTGATAATGACGAGACATGTTTAAATCCAAGTCAAATTCTTTTCATAAGCACATAAGCAGCTTAATGATGACGTTCCAAATATTGGATTATAAATATTGTATCAAATGATTTTATCTCTTTCTCTCTTTATCCTTTTCTATTCATATATATACAATATGTTTTTTCTGATACAATTTATGCAACAGAAAATTGTCCGCCATTATGCCGACATAATGGTATTAAGATTAAATCAAGCATAAGTCTCTCGTTAGTGCACACATTGCGAGTACGCTAATAAACTCGTTATTTCAACGTCTAATAGAAGATGTCATCCGAAAATATTGTGTCGCAAAAAATGTATTCTGCGCATGCGTTGCGTTGTCTCAAACGACGCCGATGCCACCATGTGCAACGCGTTGCCGCCTTCGTTAACATACGGCCTGTCCTTTGATCTTGTTTCGCCAAGTCCACTCGCGATATATTCATTCATTAAACACGACGTTTCGCCGTCCGATCGGATCAGGATGACCCGAAATCGTTGGCGCGGAACATACATATTTGAGCGTGTCAACACCTCTATTGATCGTTATTATGTCAATACTATTTTCGGGCACGTGTTTCTTCGAAATATGAAATGAAAAAAATCTGCAAAGCATTTTTTTTACATTTTATTTGATATCAGTGCTATTTTCTTAGTATATATATGCTTATTTTACCATAAAATTGACGTGCGAAGATTAACACTTGTCCACAAATCTTCGCCATTTCAATTAAAATTGTTTTCTGTATTATGTTTCTGATTCATTAGTTCGCGTGGTGTAGAACATGAGCGCTGCCTGCTTGTCAGCGTTACCGGCATCGTGTATTGGGTGAATGTGTGCCGATAGCATTGTGCGGGGGGGGGGGGTCCCGCAACTGAGCGCCGTGTCATGCTAATTCACAGCTTCTTTGATCCACGTGCCCCTTGTCACTTATTTAATTGTTATTAATTATATATTTTATAAAATATGGGCGAAATATACATTTTTTATTTTTTATATTCTGCAGTACACGAGCCGCCACTGGTTGTATGTATTCTATCTTTGTAAAAAATGGCACTAAAACCATGACTCCGTATCCTATGATCTAATTGGTCGAGTTGTAAATAACTTCCGGTAATGAAGTCTTAAGAATCTATTGCTTGTGTCCATTCACTACGATTCAACGGGACAAACAAGTTTTTTAGTTTTTGTTTTTTGAGATTTAATTTAAATTAAAGTGTTGTTTAAGGGTAAAAAATTGCGAATTCGTCATTTCATGCTTTGGTGATTAAATTAAAGCGTCAGTTAAAATATGTAGTGAATACGTTGAAGGCCTAATAACTAATCAGGCAATAGGATTGTCAAATTTCATACTAGGGATATGACCTTAAATGTCGACCCGAGGGCGGGTTGCCCTTCCTACTATGATGTCATTCTTTTAAAGGCGATCATATCAACTGCCTTAATTGGGAAAATGAAAAAAAATAAGCCTTTTTTAAAGCAGACGATGAAAAATGGGGTTTCCGTACGTAAAAAGGACAATGATTTAAATAAGATTATTCAACCCTACCAGATCCGTAAGCATAAATACTTAAAAAGAAGATTTTATTGTGCATATGGTGGAATTGACGAGGTATAATCCATCACGAATTGTTGAAATCAAATTTAACGATAACTTACATATAGCAGGAACTTCAAAGACTTCAAGAAAAAACTTTCAGAAATGCGTCCTGCACTCGTCAATCGGAAGCGCGTTAATCTTCTACTCGATCATGCGAGACTGCATTCATCAAGGGTAACTAAAAAAAATCTGGAGCCTTGATGGTCTGTTTCATCACATCCACCATACTTCATTGATCTTGCCGCGATAGACTACCTCCTTTTTTGTTCGATATATAGCGTTTTTAATAGAAAACTTACATTTTATGAAGCAAATCATTCTTATGTCAGAGGAATTGATATGCTGACAGCAAGATGGGAAAAAGCCATGCATGATTGTAAAAAATATATTATTTATCCTAAGCAAAATAAATATTTAAAAATAAAAGTTATGAAAGCGTGATACATCAGCAATTGAAACCTTGGGATCTGTCGTCAGATAATAAATATTTTTTTTTATTGGTAAAATACAATAAATGGGAATAGAACGAGATTCGATCAAAAATATCCAGAGGAAAAGGTCAAGAATACAATTATACTCCACAAGGAGCGGTAGCATCTGATCTCCGTAAAAATCGTAAAGTTTAGTATTATACTTTGTATACATCATTCGAAGATTAAAGCATCGCCTTCTGCAGACCATCGTGTAGAAAAAAGTATAAGGTAAGCGGTGGTTAGTAAGAAAGAAGCTGTCGTGACGCTGCAACATTCGCAACTGGACCAGATTGGGAGCTCCAGAATTGTTCGAACTCGCCAAAAATCGACACATGTATCGAAAATAGCAAGAACAAGTAGATCGTCTACGCCCGAAAATGGACAAGACACTCGAGGAAGAAGATACTTTCTTATTACTTTTTTAAAAAATATTTATCATTACTATATTTATGCTCATAAATTTATACTTGTCAATAATACATCGATTGACGTATCATATTGATTTACCACTGATTTTGAGTGTGCGGTTTGTCACTTTTATGGACACGATGCAGTGAGTTATGGTTCGTTTCATATGAAGTGAAGTCCGTTGCCTTATAAAAGTGTCCGGGGTGATGACACCGGAATTCGCAATGAGCCCACAGCATTAATTAGCCCCCGTAATGAGTTACAAACATTGGTAATGATTGATGGGCGTACGTGCCGGGATCGTTATTGATGGCCTGGTAACAAACACTATTTACTTTTTTACCGTGCCCACTGTTGTCCAATAATTAAAACCCGATCGGCGGCCATTCAATGCTAAATTACCCGCTCATTACAGGCACACACACGCAAATAGAAGACGCATCCATCAAGCCAATGGCGACCGTACTGTGCCAACGTAGACGAGCGTAGACAAAAACAGAAGCCTGTCCATCAATACTGAAGCTGGTACATGTTTGGACAGAGAGGACAAAACATTTTGAAATATGTACCCTCAAACTAAACAAAAGATAGCTTTTAAATTTGTCACTAAATCTAAAATGTGAATCTTCATCACGGTGTAAAAATAGCAGACGTCGCATCCCTTAATTTATCTAGATATACAATATTAATATTAGTCTAAAGTTTAGCATAGTCTATATGTGCTACCACCAAGAGGGTATGCTGACTTCTGACCTATTTGAATAATTCTAATATCAATATATTCTATGCCTGGAATATTTATTAAATTAGGGAAATATATAAGAGCCGTTCTTATATTTATACTATTTTTTGCTCCAAAATACAGATAAAGAGTTATTCTTAGGGATGATATAGACCCATTCTATAGAAGACATACAAAATTTTACGTTTTCTAACAGTAACGTCCGAAAGAGATCTATTTATAATGGAAAACGATAGACCCTAAGCATTTCAAATCAAGATATTGATAAATTCTTCATCAATATCTCGACATTTAAAAAAAAAAAGATTATTCTAAGAATAAAAATAGCTTTTCATTATATGCTACATAATTTGATCGATATTTTGGATTTTTTAACTAATCAATATGACACATAAATTCTGTCATTTGTCACACTCGGCGATGTCCCGCCGCAGATTGAGAACACGTCACTGATTTCCAACTGCCGAGTTCTCGCCGCACATGTCAATCGCACGGTTTCACTCACACTCGCCACATCAATGATAATTTATACTTATTATAATTAATGATGAGCCTTTATTGCCCGTAATTGCGAAAAAAATAAAGACAACACTCGGCACATCGTACCGGATGCGAACGAGAAAAAACCAACAGTAGCGAATATTGTTGTTTTTAATTTTTTTTCGCAATTGCAGATTATATAAGTCCATGATTATTTATAATATGTATTCAATAGACTTTTTTAGACAAATACAAAAAGTTGTAAGATTATTTTAATAGAAAAGTAGAGTAATTTGAAAAAAAATAAAACTCTTTGGGTCCTAAATAGATCGGCACGGCTAGATTAACTAGATGACAGATAGATATTATTATAAAGATATAATTATAAATAAGAAGAGATCGACCCAATATTTAATTAAATACTTTATAGATTAAAAAAAACATAATAGCAATAAGGACATGGTCGAAAATTATGTTTTTATGTCGTATATTTAAATGGGGCTTACATTATTTAGAAATATTGCTTGTTTAAAAATACTTAACACATAGAGGACCGGGCGCACATATATGTGCGTCTCAAAATCTTTACACAGGAGTCCGGGCGCACAGATATGTGCGTTTCGCAAAACGCAACTTCATACAAAAAAATGTCCACTTCACATGGATATTTTTATTTTCTCCTTACTCAGAAAAGTCACTAGTAGAATGATGATTAAGGAATCCTGTGTAAAGTTTTTAAATCTAACTTTCTTCTTAGATTTTTTCTAGAACTTAACCACCATATTTTAAAATTTCGACGTTTAATAATCTTGGATATCTCATATTTAATCATTCATCATACTGCAAAAATAATAATCCAAGAGATAATATCCAGTTTTTCTTATTAGTAAATCTCATCGTGACTTACCGATAAAAATATACATAATTTTTGATCTATGATAAATCGATTAAATCGAATCATTGGATTTATGTATCCGCTCTGAAACGACGGGTCGTAAATCCAGAACAAATCTAGAAGCTCGCAGAACCTGAACCTTTTCCGATATCAATAAATCATTTCCTCATTAATTTCAACACAAACACTGTATCCCAAAATTGATTTTCAAATGTTATAATTACGTAGTGCGTCGTGATTACGTGGAGAGCACGAGCACTCAAGGTCCAGATCCCGACACAGATTCAGAGCCGTATCTCGTTGCTGATTGTATGTAATTATGGATATATGAACTACATGTAGAGTTTATACTACGGGGCATAACCTCCTCACGATTAGCTAACCAGCAATAGATGGCAATTATGGCTAAGGTGCATTGAAGTGCTGGGGTTGTGCACTCTTCGGCAGTGTTAAATCGCGATATTGTTCAAATATACAAAGATTATAAATTCTTTAAAATTATATCCTCGCCATCTAATAAGATGTGCGCATACTAGTTATGATTTAGCATGGATAATTTATGTTTTTAATTATTAAATATTATTTTACACATTGGCCACACCTTATATATATTATAGTATTGTACAATATTATAATTATATTGAAATTTATATGTATGAAATATGCCTAAGGCACATCAGAATCAACACGTTTTATGCACATCAAAATAACATGTCAAGTTTTTTTTCTAAATAAATCTGTATATTATTAAATCAAATATGGCCTGTGCTATAATTTTTTTTTCATGGCAAAATGATATATATCACTACTGCTTTTTACACAATGCGGCGTGTGCAACAGGGTCGTTTAATTTTTATCAAATTCGTATTAATATTAATGTTTAGTTCAATTTTATGGATTTATCCTTGTGGCCGAGTGAAAATCTTTACCGAAATCTCCGAGTCGCATACCACCTACACCACCTGCGAGCACATGCTTAAGATAATTTATAGGAGTAGTCCTAACACGAGATACGCCTATAAATAATATGTTGAATTTGGAGCAATGCTTGTCAGCAAGGTTTCTTACAATAAAACAGTTAAATTATTTCACTTGGCGCCGATTATGTAAACACTTAGCCAATCGTAAATCAAAATGGAATCATGGCAAAAGGCATAATGAATGCATAACGTAAATCATCGACCTGAAATGTCAAATTGATATTTACCGCAAAGGTGCATACGTACAATTAATAAATATTTTTATTTATGAAAAACATTAATTTTAATTATTATCAAAATATGGGACATATTAGTTTAAAACTCATAGTATATTATTAAAAAAAGGATAAGAATTTTAAATCTTTCTATTTGGAAAAATCATTTGGGTTAATGCATCGGATCTAATAATATATTTGATAAGTATTTTTAATTTATAAATAATCAATAGTCGTCATTTATATCGAGATTGAAGAAGAAGCTTTTTAATAAAAATGGATTGGACATGTCGTGATCATTTTCGTAAATTTTACTGTAATCCCCATCAGTATTTTAATGTCGTATTCTTAAATAAATTGTTAAAAACACTGCATACATATATTAGGTCAAGTAATCCATCTTCCTTGTGTTTAATTCCAACGCTTTAAAGCTGAGCCTCTTATCCATTTCATCAAATGTTATATGTATTAATATTTTATTTATACACCCAACTCTTTTCTTACACGTTAGATACGTTCCACCAAAAACAATGTAAAAACAGTGTACAAGTTATACAATTCTGCAGGTCACTTTAAGATCTTAAAGCTCTTTCTAGGTCAGGATTATAAGTGAGAAAATTCATTGTGATTTGAATTATTTGATTCATTTTTAATTAACTTTTATGTGGTTGAAATTTATATTATTTGTTTTTTTTTTATATTAATTATTCATTCAACCAAGAATGGATGGCATTAAATTAATTAATTCCAACGCACCAAACTACCTACATAAATATGTTTATAAATACTTTTTAGTCTGGATAGTATTGGCATATATGTAAAATAGAAGAATTTATATTTTAAAATTTTTAAAACGAATTAAAAAAGGTATGGCAAGAGTTTTAACATAATTATTTAGAGGTAGGATTTTTTAAGAGAATTTGGAAAGATTTTTGAAAGGTTTTGAAAAGGAAAAGGTGCTGTAAATTCCGACAAGGTGACCTTGGCTTGAAATTTACCTACCGCTGTCCTCATAGCGCAAGAATCACACAAGAGGATATCGCCTAACCTTTTTTTAAAAAAGAAAAAAGATATAAATAATTTGTAAAGATTTTAAAATAATAAAAATTAGGTATTTTATTAATAGAATAATTAATCCAATAACGTTATGACTTTCGTGATAAACGTTAACCTTTTCTACTCCTTGGGCCAGACATATTGGCCCTAAAGATTATTTAGCAAACAACTTAAACCAAGTTTTTTTATTGAATTTGAAAAATTATATTGTTTTTTATTGAAACGGATATCAAATCAAACCCTATAGATACTTCTTATTCATTTTACCAATGAATATCTCTTTTAATAAATTTGTAAAAAAAATATAGTTAGAGTAACTCATAGATTCGACTAAAAGTGGACAGAGTGGAAAGAGTTAATCAGTTATAGTGTAAGACATAAAAAACTATCAACCTAGATTGGAAAGAAAATCCAACAATTTAATATTTATTATAAAATTATCATTATTAACATGAAATAAAATAGTTAATTAATGTATTAGGGTTTCCATATTAATGGAAATAATTTTTCAAAGAAAGCTAGCGGAAAAAAGAAAAGCTTTAAAAAAACTGTGGAGTATAAAGTAATTACAAAAAATAAGCTTGATAATTCTAGTAATAAAATGCATTAAAACTATGTGATCAAACATTTAAAAAACGTATTTTTAGTATTTTTTAGTATTTTACTTTTTACATAATTTTATTATAATGTGTATTTTTTTAAATTTATAAAATAATGTTTTATACTTTTCTTATAAATAATAATGGAGGGAGATATTATATACGATATGCATATGATTAAGTATGCCCCTACTAAAATATTAGTACAGATAGGCGGAGCTTGACAGAAATTGTAGGCGTTGCTTGAATAATTTCGATCAAGGTTTTGGTAATCGGTGACCATTACAAATAATTCTCGGAAAATATGAATACAACTTAAAACGCATATTGATCAACCGGTCCATGTTGAAAATTACCATACGTTTATAGAGCACGACACTGAATGCATGAATACATATTCGGAAAAAAATATATACGTATGTGTATGCATGCGATTTTTGAGATTAATCGCATAATCCATCTATCTTCTTCGGACACCTAGCATTGTTTTAGTGGAAAATTATTGCCAATGAATAATTAGAACACTTCCATTATCCGTTTCTAATGATTTCGAGCATTAAGCCGATTATTTCGAGCGCGAAATCCGACATTAAACACATATTCAATATTACGCCTATGGTAATTAATATCATATTAGTAATGAAATCGACACGCGGCTGTTAAATTTGATAGCTGTGGTGTAACATACATTATTTCGAAAGCAGACGTTATAGATTCTTAATCCAAATAAAGCTGATTTTTTTTCATATATGTACATGTGTATATATTCGCCATACCTCCGTATGATAATTAGCGGGTCATAGCTTGTAAATCCACATGGCCGTGTTTACACAACTGCACAAATGCGGTTTTTGTATGGATTTTTTCCAGTATTGCCACACGAGCTTTCGGTGTCTGCCATTTTTGTTGGCCGCACGTGGCCAATCGACCAATCGGCCAATCTAACGCATTATTGAATAAAAAATTAATATCTTTAATCCAATGAAGCGAATATCCTATTAAATTATTAATTTTGATTTTGACAAGGTTATTAAATATTTTTTAGTAGAGGTATGCGGCGGGTTTGAATGCAAATATTTTATTATAATGTTATTAATATGCAAAAATAATGTAACACCTGTTTTTAAAACAGATTGGTTAGAAAAACTAAACATTTGAATCGAGAGAAACACGTTGATAAATTATTTTCAGCTACTCGATCGGCTTAAACGCAACATAATTCTCTATTATGTTTTAATGTACACCTAATAAAAACATAACCACTAAGTGTGTGTATAAAAAAAGTACATTTTATACTGATGCTTGTTTCATTGAAGTTTAACAACGCTGTGTTTCTTTGATAAAAAAGCTTTTAGTCTTTTTAATTAATCTGTTAATTTTTAATGCCCTATACAATCTTCATAATAATTTTTATAACCTTTATGTTTTTTTTATTATTGCGGCTCAAAAACAACCGTGTCGTTTAAAGGGGGGTATATTTATAATATTTAAAAAAAATGGATTATTCTAGGAATAAAAATGCACTCACACAACGCACGTGTCAATTGCACGGTTTCACTCGCACTCGGCACATCGTACCGGATGCGAAGGGAGATAACATGGCAACAAGAGCGAATATTTTTGTTTTTTTTTTTTCGCAATTGCGGAGAATAAATGTCAATGATTACAGTCAATCCTTCTATAACGTTTTCGTTAGTGGAGGGTTGTATATTGTAAATCGAAAATTCCAATATTTTTAAGGTCAATTTAGAGATTTCGTAAATCTATAATACATTGCTGAGCGAAATAAAAGTCAATGCTCTATGGTTGCAAGGAATTTTGTAAAAAGCAGCAATTTAGAGGAAACGCTATAGGAGGGCTGACTTTATTTATAATATTTATTCTTTAGACTTTTTGAGGCAATTACAAAAGTTTGTGACATGTATTACTTATATTAAAAGAGTTATTCGAGAAAAATAAATAAATGGGGTACAAAAAAGTTTAACCACGATTTTTTGTATTTATATATAAAGTCTTTTATTGAATTGGATATTAGGTCAAACTCTATAGATGTTTCTAATTCATTCTTTTTTTATATATTCATAAAATATAATTAATGAGAGCAGAACGTAGATTCCACTAAAAATGGTCAGAGTGGAAAAGGTTAATTTCATTATGGTTTTTTCTTAACAGATGTTTACGCTTGACTTTCTGTTATTAAATTAGATAAAGACTTTTTGAAAAACAATTTCTCGAGAGAGTTCTGTGAATATTTATTAAATTAAATAATTATTTCAGATTGCGGTATATTTTTTTTAATGTCATATAATTAAATGCACTCTTAAGCATTAGTAAATTGTTATTTCAATAACTTCATGATGATTTTAATTTTAATAAGCAGAACTTTTTTCAGAAAACATTTAATTACATTTAATAAATACAAATAAAAATCCTGAATGTATTAGAACAACATATTTATTTCTATACTTCAAAGTCATTTTCCGACATGTGAATAGTTTTGTGTTATCGAATCTTTACACTGAAAAAATTCCAACGATGTATTATTTTTCATTGTGTAAACGGATGCGTTTTTAATCTGATAACGACAATGCATAAACTTTTTTGAAACCCTTCAAAATTCAAAATTGTTAAAATATTATAAGATAATAAAAACTATATAAATTTTTGGAAAAGTTGATCAACTGCAACATCTAAAATGTTTTTATAATGTAGTATAATTATGTATTCTCTACTATATGTACATATGTATGCTTATACCAATGTGAGATAATTTGTCCTTAAAGCATACCTTGACACAAATATTGAAATACTTAGAATTTACATACGTTCATGCATTTCTGGGAATTAAAGATTATATAACCACAATCTAATTTTAGCTTCTAAGAAGAATTCAGTTGAGAAATATAAGTAATCAGGATATCTAATGACGTGGATTTATGGTTTTTTTTTAATCGTTTTGAATCATGAATTTGGCAATGAGATTAGATTAGAAATTTGTATAAAAATAAGTTAGTTAAATTTATTAAAGCCCTTGAAATTATAGATGAAGGTGTCAGATATTCATATTTTAATAACCCTACAATAAAAAAAAACAAAAAAAATTTACATGTAAAATAGAAGTATTGTTTATAATTTATAAAATCCACGTACAGTGGATTTTATATATTCTTTTATTAGTCTCAATTTATTATTTGCATTAATATAAAAAATACATGAAATCGCTAGCGTTTGTCTTCAATTTAGTGAAAAATTTAAATCACTCATCCTTTGCTCGATAGATTCTACAAATAAAAAAATGGCATATTTTTTCTCACAAGCACATATCAATTTATTATACTGCATTTGTTTACAAAATAAAATTATCTGCATCGCCATATCCATTCATAGAGCCAATCCATCGGTCGATCATCAGTTATCGGTCGGCCACTAATCAATTCTGATCGCGCAATTATTGATTTTAAACCGAGACAGATGGGCCAGATCAATTTTGAGTTGATCCTACACGCTGACCAGCCGACGATTTCATCGTTCTGACTAGAATCGATTAAACCTATTGAACCTAGAAAAAATCGTGATTAATGGCTGCCGTGTAATTTGGTGCGGCTGCGCATAAAAATGATTGCAGGGTGTCCTCGGTAAAAAATCACGAGTTGATAGAACACAATTATTTTGCACTGACGAAAATTGATTGTTATTTGTGTCATTAGGCACGTTTTGAAAGATTGCTCGCATTGTTGAAAATTTAAATATATCACTGGTTGTTATTGAGAGCCAAGTATTTGGCTAAATTGAGATTATGGATCTGGATTTATTATGATATAATATTTTATATACATGTATTAGTCAGCAACAGGGCACTCTCTAAGAAGTCGACCTCCTGCTGAGGATTAAATCAAAGACCCTACCGTGCTGGATGTCTAAATGCCATTGAAGCGATGTTATAATATTTCACAACTATGATTTTTTTTTCGCAAATACCAACGGAATTATGATTTTATCTGAATTTATTTTATAATAATTTTGCTCAATTATACAGCTATGGAATTTTCATTAATTTTTAGTATAATGCATTCGGACTTGAATGGCAGTTAGAATTAAAATCGAAGTGTTTTCTCTCATCTATATATTTCATATTAGATTTTTGTGTTGTAACAAATTTATCGCGTCTCTATCACGACTTGATTATACGTATCATGCACATATTAACGATAGTGTGTAATTAACGAAATATTTTAATCTTCTATTGACTGCATTGAGAAATCGTTTTAATTGAGGCTAGTAGCGTTTCTTCATAGCGACATAAATTACAAAAATCCTTCAATAAACACCCATTTAAATATTTTTGATTGCTACATCTTAATTATTTGATTAAAAGCGGCTCAATAAGTTGCTCCACATAATGGTTATCAATAAAGTATAACACTATTTTTTGGCACCTACAAAAAAATACAGTACATAATCTACTATTTTATTAACTATTAATTTTATTTCGTTTTAAAATATATACATTTCTAAATAGGACTTTTATTTTAACATCGTTATTATTTATTGGGAAAATCAGTGTATCTTCTTAACCCTTTCAATGCGGCGGGTCTAAACACGATTCTGCATCTGAGTGCGGGCGCCATTTGGACCAAATTATTTTTTTGGCGAGGTAAATTTGTATTCACCGTTTACCGCTATATTAGACCATTTTCCTATAAAAGATTTATGCAAACATGTTGATTAGGATATGTTCTTCCATCTCAACTAAAAAAATGAAAGCTCGATTCGCTTTATTTTCGTAATAATAAATCGAACAAAACATCAATTGCTCAAACAGAGATTAAGTGAGAAAAAAATGGGAATGCGAATCAAAATCAAAAATGCGAAATGCAATTTTCTTATACCATTACATCCGTACGCGTGTATGTAGAACATAATGTACGTGGAATACCCTTAACAACCCCTGAGCCCAGATACGTCACCGATACAACTACGGAGATTTGAATGAGACACCACGCGCGATTTGAATCGTTACTATTCATATTTACATATTACATGGTTCCTATAAATTTCTTGTGATATGTTGTATATTTATTGATAGCTGTGTTTATTAGCTGATTTTTAAAACAAACACCATCACTTAGCTCAGTCTAGTTTACATGTAACGACAAGTTAAAGTTTTAAAGAATCTCGCGCATGAACGACATGCGGCCGCACCCTGACACGATTTGTATGCGCATGTACGTCATGCGCCCCGCACTGAAAGGGTTAAAAACTTATATTTAATTCTCTATTGTTTGATGTATCCCAATAAATTTTCAACCGTAGTCAGTGCTATATTGCGACTAATACGCTTAATAATTCCTACTTCTTTACTTGCATCCCCATTCTTTTCCTCTCATAGTTGAAAATGGAAATAATATCAACATCGCTTATACTTTCAAAACCCGGAATACATAAATCATATTCTAGCCACTCAATATTTTCAACAACTGTTGTTTGTTGTCGTAAAGCGGGGATTCCCAACCTATTGCATGTATCAAAAAATTAAAATATTCTCACACCCAGCTAAAACAGTTTAAAAAAACCGAAAAGAAAGTTGTGTAAACAAATTTTAATAATAAACTTTCAATCTTCAAAAAAAAGTAATGACCCTTTGTTCCTGTTCATTTTTTTTCAAATCATTTTGTTGCTAATAATAATTCGCACATATGCTTGTGAATCCAAGCGATTTCTGAATTTTGTTTTGATTGTAAAAATAAATATTTCTTTTGGAAGTTTATGAATCGGCTAATACGTAGCGACTGCTACACACTTCGTCCTCAAGGTTCTCATCCTACGAAATTTCCACAATGGAAATTGTACAATCTTTATTAGTGCTCACGACAAAAAATAGCCAATTCAATACCCTAAATAGAAAAATTAACTATAAAACTAATGATTTATTTATAAGTCCGAAAATAATCTCAGTGATTTTTTTAGCTTAATTTGTTTTAGATTTTTTGATAGTCGTTTCACCGAAATTATCTCCTGTTTATGCTCTATTTTAACATGTAGGTTCCAATCTTTCTTTGAGGCTTTTAATACAATTACAGGAGTAGGATCCAACCCTCTTCTAGAAGGGTGTGGCTAATCTAGATTTATTTACGATTCTTTATCAATGTATTCTACGATCAATACTTTGTGGCATCACATACCAAGTTTTTGTTAAAGATTCTCATGGACTCAAAATATCGGTTGATTAAGACTTAGGGTTATAGTTTGGAAAACTCCAAAATGTAGAGCATCGCATTTATTATCAAGCTTATTTTAAAAATATAATAGATAGAGTTTAAAAAGCGATAAGCAAAAAACTGCAAATATTTTCTTAAACAGCCTATGATCATATTCAATTTTAATTTTGATTTATGCGCTTTTAAATCATTCATTTCTTAATTTTCTGAAAATTGCGGCCATGTCGTAACACAAAACTCGTCATTGGGAGGAAAGTTTAAAAAAAGATATGCAATAAATCAAAGAAAAAGCCTCGTGTGGGTATCGGCATCGTGAACGGCTCATTTTAAAGTATAAGAATGATAAATGGACCAATTATGTGAAATATATCTTGTTTTATGGGATTGGTCATATAGAATGGCGTTTGTCACGATCATGATTTGTATCAATTAGGTCCAATGGCGCGACATTGACGCCATAAAACTCAAAAATAATAAGCTCCGGGAGCTTTAGGCGCTGGGTTATTTCTTGAGCAATCTCAATATTAAATATGTATAAGTGCATTCACTATGTACAGGTATAATTGCGTCTAGCCTTGCGCATCTCGCTAGTATTTGCATATCTAAGAATCATACGATCACAATATTATCACAACATATTATTATATAGGAAGTATTGTTATCGATAAGATAAGTTGTCATTGTCATATTGTTTAATCATAACTATAAATAAAATGCTGATTTTATGCGCAAATTGATTGTACTGAAACACTGAAACCGCATATAATCCATCGGTTAGAACCTTTTGGCATTGGCCGCAAGTCCGGGTGATATCATCGTTTAAACTGGTGCAAGGTTATAACGATAACTCCCTCGGGTTATAACAGATTATGGCATCATGCTAATGAGCTTAAATAAACTATAAATCTTGTTCTATAATAGCTAAATCTTCTGAATCACGATTTCTGTGCACAGCTTATTTTTTTAATTAACTCCTCATATCTGCAATCATTTTTTATTGGCACGATTCAAATTTAGACCAATCAATTTTTTTTATCATATGCCTAATTGGATGCTTGTATATAAATAAAATGTATGACAATTATATCATGGGGTTTTATATTTGTTTCAGGATTTTTTAGAGAGGCTGTTTCAATTGTTTGATCAAGAAAGAAACAATTATCTCGTGCAAGAAGATTGGGTAGAATTTTTAAAAGAAAGACTTACGCAAGTATCTCCATGTTTTTGTATATTACATCTCATTTTGTATGTTTACAATAAATAATTAATATTAATAATAATTTTAGAGATGAAAAGCAGATCGATTTTACTGAACAAGTCGAAAGCGTTACTTATGTACTTTGCGGCGAAGATGTCATCACGATTGAAAAGTTCTTTCAAATATTTCAGGCTAAAGGAGTAAGTATTTTTATTTATTATTACTGTGAGTATAGTATTTTTATTAACATATCTAATTTCAGATCGTAGACAAATTGTTCAGATTAATTGATAAAGATAACGATAACATAGCGTTGCCGGATGAGGTCATGGAATTCATAGCCACTATCAGTAACCCTAGGTTGGTTAATAGCTAATTTATTGATGGTTATTTAATAATCAATATTGATTTATGTCTATATTATTTTCAGACCTCGGACTGGATTCGACAAGAGTAGCTTGGAATGGCTAGAAAACTTGTTTCGACAAACCGTGGGAAATGAAAAAGAAATCAGAAGAGAAGAATTTCAAAAGATAGTTATTTCGAAAAATGTTTGTATGATGAGTTTATATGGATCAGATACATATTAATATGCATACAGAATTATATATACAGATATAAAGAATATATCATTTTCAGCCATTCTTCACGGAAAGAGTATTTCAAATATTCGATAAGGATAATTCGGGATCAATATCTTTGCAAGAATTCTTGGATGCGATGCATCAATTCGCAGGACAATCGCCAGATGATAAAATAAGATTTTTATTCAAAGTTTATGATTTAGATGGTAGCTTTTTAATTAATTATAATTATATACTCAGTATCTATGTGTAATATATATTTTTTTAATAATACAGGTGATGGATTGATACAGCAACGAGAGTTAAGACACGTTTTACGTGCTTGTATGGAAGAAAATGGAATGAATTTTAGCGAAGCCCAATTAGCAGATTTAGCTGATGCACTTTTAGAAGATGCAGATCCAACTCGTCGCGGAGCAATAACTTATGAAGCACTGAAAATGCAATTAGAAAAACATGGAGGGTTATTAGAAAATTTAACAATAAGGTAAATATTTTTTTATCAAAAATATATTAACAAATATTCATATTTTAAATGTGTATATTTTATTTGCAGTATTGATAGATGGCTGGTTCCACCCAAGCCAAAAACTCCGCCAGCATCCAATGTCGGAAAATTAATGGCGTTGCGACCCTATCAACTTTCCGCACCATATCTTCGAAACAATTATGTTTATCTTTTATTTTTAGGAGCTTTTGTTTTATTGAATGTCGGACTTTTTATATCTAGAGCAATTCAGTATAGGCATTCAAATGGATATGTAATAATAGCCAGGGCTTGTGGTAAAATTATTAAATTATCCGTTGAGATGTGTATGAGAATAATTTTTAAAAGATTTTGTAAACATTATAAATTTTCAGCTTCGACGGTAAAGAAAATGCAAATAATTCAACTCAATTTCTTCAAAAATCTATTCTGAAATAATAGTACCTCCAGATTATAGTAAGAGTCGTCCACAATAACACCGATGATATTTTTCTCGTACCATAGGTGGAAATTTTTCTCGTACTCTTATCTCATAATAAATGTTGACTTTTTCAATGATTGATTCCAAATATAATATTTATAGGGAAGAAAATATGATTAATATTTTAAATTTCAATTTAATATATTATTTATTAACTGCTTTCCAGATTATTACATAATTAATAAAAACGTAATTTAAAAAATTATAACATTTTAAGAAAACCCTGGGTTTAAGGCTAAGAATTCTATCTGGAGAACTAGAATGCCATTCACATTGCATTTATTATATTATTAAATATTATAATATATACAAATGAACATAAATCAATTTATTTCGCCTGTTTCTGATAAATTGCAAAAAAAAGTTTCTAAAATTAATTATTAAAATTCTGAATTTCTTAACATATATTATTAATAGTCAATATCGGTCATCTTTATATTTATATATAATTCCATAAATATGTGCAGGGGCGTGCCGTCCATATGGCCAGATAGTGCGGCGCACACAGGCGCCGAGAAGTGACAAGAGGAGAAAAATATTAAATATTAATTCATTAAACTTTCTTAAAATCGAAAAAGTTTTTTTTTCATAAGATACTTATTTTTTGTAATCTTTGTAGACGCTGTATGTATCTCTCTTTCTCTCTCAGTTTCCTTTCAATGCAATTTTTCGTGGACATACTCTTAACTGGTTAATTTCTTTTGCCTGTGGTCCTCATTCCGCTTACCTTGGCCTTCAATCGCAGTCATAAGGACCTACAGAAATCATCTAATTAATAAATATATTAATATGAAAGGTTAATAGCCCCATGCGAATATTAACGATCGCTGGCGAAATATCTTTTAGTTTAATAATACAGTAAACCCCCGTTTTTACGTGCCCAGAATTTACGTTTTCCCGCTATTTGCGTTTAATTTTTACAATCCCGTTTCTAACCCTGAAACTACGTTTTCTCTCTAATTACATTTTTTTTATCAGTCCCTCCAAAAACGTAAAAACAGGATTTCACTGTAATTTTATGGCACATGTTTTTCGAAGTACGCGCCGAACGGCCAAATATGTCAGAAGTTAGAGAGCGCTCTCAGTGGTGGCACGTGTTGCTGTCTCATGCTTTAGGCTAAAAATATTTTGGGGACCCGAGCTGTCAAAGTTTGTTTTTAATATCCTGATATTTTTTCTGATACATTGCAAACCTGATTTATCGGTCCCTTATTCATGTTTTTTTATTCTCCTGCCCAATCAAGAGCAATTTAAAATATTTTTTTTTAGAGGGTTCTTTATAATACGATGGATCGAGGCTCCACTGTAATAATATAATCAAATAATATTTATTTTTTATTTTAAAAATTATTCTCATACAAATAATGTTAATTATTATTCATAATATTAATATTTGTATAAATTTACAGGACAATGTTTAAATTTCAATTGTATGTGGGTGTTGGTGTTGATGTTACGTCGATGCATTACATTTCTACGAACGCGAGGTCTCAGTCTCGTCTTACCATTGGACCAACACATTTATCTGCACAAAGTAACGGGAATGTTGATTTTTGTACTGAGCGTTGTTCATACGTTGATGCATCTCTTGAATTTCAGTAAATATATTCATAGAATTGCAAATTTAATTATGAATTGTATAATAACACTGATATGTAATTTAGGTATTATTGTGGTTAACGATCCCGTTGTAAACAAATCAAACTACACGTTAAACGAATGGTTGTTGACGTCAGAACCTGGATTATTCGGATTGATTGGTGGTGTTGCCAATCCGTCTGGGGTATCATTGATTGTGATACTCGTGGTCATGTTTATATGTTCGCAGGCGTTCGTAAGACGTGGAGGCAGCTTTGAAGTAATACATTTAATTATAATATGAAAATAATAACGATTTATTTGAATGGTAATTTTCTATTTTAAGGTATTTTATTGGACACATTTGCTTTATTTACCGTTTTGGGTGATTCTCATCTTTCACGGTCCAAACTTTTGGAAATGGTTTATCGTACCAGGATTGATTTTTGTTTTTGAAAGAGCTTCGCGGTTAGCGTGGATGGGAGGCGATACTGGAAAAACGTACATTAGTTCTGGTATATTATTACCGTCGAAGGTAACACATTTGGTTATTAAGCGTCCTCACCACTTTGACTTCCATCCTGGTGACTATTTATTTGTAAATATCCCAGCTATAGCGAAATATGAATGGCATCCGTTTACTATCAGCAGTGCGCCTGAACAAGAAGGTATATAATAATTGAATAATGTTCTTCATATGTTGATAAATCTGTTTAATGTAATTATAATCATTTCAGATTATATGTGGCTTCACATTAGAGGAGTCGGTCAATGGACAAACAGATTGTATGATTGGTTTGAACGTGAACGGGAACGGTTACATAACGGAGAAGTACCAGCCGTTGCTCCTCGGAGAAGAAGTGGGGCAGATTCCGCTGCTAAAAAGATTAACGGGTAATATACAATATTTTTTATAAATCAGAATAAAACACAGTATATATTAAACATAATTTTATTAAGGCAATTAGAGAGAAGTCTCTCTAATAAAGGTAACGGTAAATCGACAAACGGTAACGGTGTAATAACAAAAAAGAAAAAATCATTGGAGTTCTCGCCCGTTAGTGGATATAGCAATGATGCTTTTACAATCGAAGAAGAAAAGGAATTAGCCATATATCCTAATTCTAAATCTCAAATCAGTTCCGGTGGTATTTACAATTTTTATTAAAACATTTTTTCTAATCCTACACATGTAATATATAAACTAAATAAATTACAGCATCAACGCCACAAAGAAAACTTACTCCAGAAAAAAAATTATCGTTAATGTTGCTGCACAATAAAGCTCCTCTTGAAAAATCGAAATCTATGCCTGACATTCAAACAAAAACCAAGAAACGTGAAAGATTGATGGCGTAAGTCGTTATAGTCGTTAGACAATTATAATTTAATAAATAAATATTATATAATCATTTATATTACATTTTTTAGTCTTCGTGAATATACGAGATCGGAGTCCGAGAAGAGTTTCGACGAATGTCAAGTGCGGAGGGCTCATCTCCAAGCTTTGGGCTTGGCGTATCTAAGTCCACAAAACAAATCATTGGCGCAGAGTTTCAGATACATGCGTACGAAACCAACGATAATAGCGTTCAAAACGCCGAGTCTCGAGAATTGCGAGCAAAGAGATTCAACAGCCTCCATGCTAACAATAGGTACATCATCAATAAATTACCATTATTTATATTACGATGTCTAAATTTAATATTTCGTCATAGCACGTCGGAGATTGTCAAAAACGTTGAATCCGGATAAGGATCCGGAAGAGGGTCATATGGAAACTGCTATTCTCGACACGGGTTCCACATCTGGAAATCCTCCATACGTCAATTATCCAGTCGGAAAACCATTGGAGGTTCAACATTAGCAATAATTATATAATTTATTCAATTATGATGTTAATTCCAATCGTTTATTTAGATATATCTCGATGGTCCATATGGAGCCCCGTCGTCGCATATATTCCGTGCCCAACATGCTGTATTGGTCGCGACTGGAATTGGAGTCACGCCGTTTGCGTCTATTTTGCAATCCATTATGCATAGATATTGGAAAGCTAGACATTCGTGTCCGAAATGCCGCTACACGTGGGCCAGCGATATTCCACCGACAATAATGCATCTACGCAAGGTATTATTTATTACAAGATCACGTTATTATTGATATATTGGGTTATTTTCTTTGATCATAATTTTAGGTGGATTTCTTCTGGATTAATCGAGAGCAAAGATCCTTTGAATGGTTCGTTTCACTTCTATCTCAATTAGAGATGGAACAAGCAGAACTCGGCGGAGCAATGGAACGGTTTTTAGATATGCACATGTATATAACGAGTGCGCTTCAACGATGTGATATGAAAGCAGTAGGCTTGCAATTAGCCTTAGATCTTCTTCACGAGAAGGTAAATTATAATCAATTATTATCATCTGTACCACAGCCCCAGAGCAGACCCCAGACCTCGTCTGGCACAAACTCCAGATGTCCAGTATTCTTGACAAGTGACAGGCTTACCGGAGGAGCCATCTAGGCATAAGCTGTGATCTGTATGTTTTTGTACAACCGATAAGCTCTTCGTTGCGATGGATACGTTATACTTCATCCTCGAGCACAGCTTGAAATAAACTTTTTAGGATCCTTCTCTTAATGTCCATTTGTCACTTATCTTGCTTTGTTATAACCCAAATTTTAATGTCAGAATAGGTTTATTGTGACTTATAGACCTTAATTTTGGTTTTTCTTGAGAAGAGTCTTGGCTGTAAAGGGTCTGAAGTACGAAGTAATAGCTAAGTTCTAAGTTTCTTATGTTAGTATCTGTATGAACAAAGAGCCAAGGTATATAAAATCTCGGACATGTCTGTGGCATTTAGGCAAGGGCGTGCCGTCCATATGGCCATATTGTGCAACGTACATAGGCGCTGTAAGTTTAGATGCCGAGAGACTATAAGAGAGGAAAAATTTGAAAATATTATCTATTAATTCATTAAACTTTCTTAAAATCAAACAAATTTCTATAAAAATTTCGTAATTCTTTTTCATAAATTGGGGCCTTATAGGCCTAATTAATGTTCTGCACATAGGTGTATTTTATTTTACTTTCACTGATCTTAAAGCCTATGTCTATTACTGATCATATTATCCACTTATATGCATTAATGAGGAACACTGAAATTCTTTATCATCCTTTCTTTCTAGAGTAATAATATATTTATATATATGTAGGATAATGCCTACAGGTTGAAATCGGAAGGGTGCGGGAGTGTAATATTAAAACCACGTTAGTCTTATACAAGTTGTTTATTAAGGGCGGAAGGCATGACGCACAACCTACCCAAACCTCAGACCCACGTACACTAAGTATTATAAACAAAAGTAAACCGTTATTCGGTCTGCATACATCCCTTTCTGGCCAACCCCTAGCATACTTCACCTTGGCAACACTGATACTTAAATTAAACTATCCTACATATGTATACAGGAGATATTCTAGAACATCTATGATTTTTTTATTACAGGAAAAGAGGGATTTAATTACTGGATTAAAAACCAGAACAAACGCCGGTAGGCCGAATTGGGATAAAGTTTTTAAACAAATTCAAGATCAGAAGAAGGGAAAAGTTACCGTTTTCTATTGCGGTCCTCCTCAGTTGGCGAGATTGCTACGAATCAAATGTGATCAATTCGGTTTTAGTTTCAGAAAGGAGGCATTTTAATTATTTAGTCATTAGTTTTTTTTATATGAAAATGTTTATTTATTGCACATCATTAATTTATTTAAAATCAAGTTATTAACCAAAATTTTGTGTCATATATCTATAAATAACGTTTCATGTTGGAGAAATCAATCTTTTCTTGCCGCTAAAACCTAATTTATCAAATTAAAATCTTTAGTTACCAATAATCCAAAATATTTTTATGCTTGTAGTATATGCTGCTTATACATTTATATATATAAATAATTAAATAATATATTCAAATATTTATTTATAAAAAATAGGCATTAAGGAAAAGTCACTTATTTTGATGTAGCTGTAAGTGTATTTATTTACGTGAATTGTATGCAAAATTAAATTAATTTTTTGATAAAATTATAAGGCCATATCGTTCGTATCAATAGTATCAAATTTTCATTATATTATTTTACTCATAAATTTAAAATAAAAAAATTAAATTGGTATAATAATACTGAGAATATTTTTTATATCCGTATTGTATTTATTTAATATATAATTTCATTGTTGTGCTATTTAAATAATTAAATTATGTATATAGAATATGTAATATATGAACAAGGTTACCATACCACATTATTAATCATCTCATAAATTATTTCACATTAAATATTGTTTTATTTTTTAAGAAAAAAGTGTGTCCCAATAATTATATTATGAAATACATTAATAATTCTCAATGATTCATAGATTTTTATTGTATTGTTCTTGATAACACATAGATAAATCGAAATTCTTAACATTATTATCTTCAAACAGATATTCAATTTATCCGCTAGTCTATTATCAGTTGTGTTGAAACGTGAAATAAGATAAACGTCACACATCATTGTATGGTATTAATTGCGATTGTGTTATTTTAATAAAATGTAAAGTGAAGAATAAGGACATAAAATGAAAATACCTGTATGTGAACATTTGACCAAAATGAACCTTGTGCTAATTTTATTTATGGGTTTGATAGGTATATGGGACGTAGCAGGTATGTTATTCAATTTTTCTGTCATAAATAAGATTTTATATTTTGCATTGATATATATTTTACAATTAGCTGAGACTATAACACTTGGTACATCGGAATATACGACTATACATTCACCAAATTATCCAAAACCCTATATTGAATCTGGGACATGGAAATGGAATATAGCTCCCGGAGGCGGAGATGGAGTGGAATTTATAATAAACGATCTTGATTTGAATGGGCATAATAAGGATTACCTATTAATTGGACCAGGTAATACAAATATGAATAATCTCGAAGTATGACATATTATATTACATGTTAAATATTTTTTACTACCCATTTTTAGGTAAAGAGGGCAATAAAAATGAGTTGCCGCTGATATTTACTTATGGTCTTAAAAATGAAAAAAAATATAGAATACTTCACGAGGATAATATCTATATTACGTTTACTGTCGCTAGTCCTAATGTGGAACATAAAGGATTTTCAATTGATTTGAAGAGAATAAGTCAGTTTGCATTTCAAAATATGAATTATTATATCAACATTTTTTAATATATCAAAGTCGTCGTATTTGTTTTTTATAGAGGAAACACAACTGACAACCACAGAAATACCGACGACTGAACCTCCTAATACAATATATCCATATGAAAACATTACCGTGTATCTAATAGGAAAAACTCATCAAGATTTTTATGCCAATGATTCAGTGGAGTTCCGTAAACATTTAGCTAATACCACATACAAATTTTGTGAAGAAAACAATATCACAATTGACGACGACATTCAAGTGTAAGTAGATTTTTGTCACATTTATCTAAATTTTTCATTAATCTGCAATATATTATAAATTTGTAACACATTACAAATATGCTAGAATTAAAGTTATTTTTAATATGAAGGTATTTAGCAGATTTTTTTTGTTAAAATTTGTATTGTTTCAAACAAAGTTATAAGGCATTGCCTATTTTTCTTTTCATCGTAAAGCATAAGTCTGATATTCTTCCTTAAATTTATAAAAAATATATATATGATGATGATGATGATTTCGTATGGCTTTTACTTTGCCATCAATCACACCTTCGTTTATTTGCAACACAGACATACGCAAAGATCTATAAATCCTCCCTCTTAATGACCTTATTAAAAAATATTCCACTCCTTTCTACGACAATCTTCATAAATTGAATAATGTAAATCTCTCTATTTCCTCGCTCGTTAACTATGACCCTAAATACTTCCAATCCTTCCATAGAATTCCCCCACTTAAAATAATTAACTTCCCACTAAAAAAAGGAGAAGTAGATAACAAAATTAATTTAACTCAGACACCCTCCCCCTGTTTTCTATTTTAATACAATTGAATTGTGTCTGGTTTGTCAATGTTACTTGTTAAGTTAGCTTTATGTAATTTTTATATCTCCTCTGCTTTTTAATTATTTGCAATTTTTCTATAAATCTATACGATTTCCTATTATTATTTAATTTTGTTACTTAGTTCTATTATTAGAATTTTTTTTTCTCAAAAACTATTAACCACTCGAGCGCCGGCAACTTACTAGAGAGCTACAATGTGAGCATTATGCCGACGCTGTGATTGCCAAGGGTGACAGAAAAATTATAATTTCGTTGAATATGAACAATTTATAAATGTGTTTATGTTATGAGAAACACAGACAAAATTATACAGATGAAGAGTAAAGGATCCCAATTCACTCGCACACTTTTAGCAATGATATTAGAATAATTTAAAAACTGCATAACTTCAAATATTAAAACTTAATATTTTTAAAATGACTGAAAGATTAAACAATTTTTTTTAAACTCGGAATGTTTTTTCATTGGAGTCTAAGATTAATACTAAAATTATTTTTAAAAACGTGTGCACTTCTTAGGATTTTTTGTAAGTGATTTTCGTAAATCCGTATTGTATATGTCTACAAATGGCGGATATCAATGCATTTGGTTTAAATAGTAAAATAATTATTTGAATCCGTCAATCATCACAGTTTACAATCGACCCCCCAATTACACGCTGAGTTAAAATATTCGCCGCCAACCCCCAACTTGAACGGTCGCATTCACGCCGTTGCATTGCGACGAATACATACAAGGCCGACTATTCATTTGACACGGGTTCGGTTGTACACACACAGCCGGGCGGCCGTCTGTGCGGTGCACACAGAGAACGTTGGCTAGCGTCTGGGTATTCGACATGTGTCTGGATTTACCCCCAATAACACTATCCCAACTTACACGGTCCCGATTTTAGTGTTAGTGGGGGGGTTAACTGTACTGTGTTTTTTTTCGAATATTTGTGACAGGAGCGTGAGTATGGCAACACTGGTTCCAGGGCGCAGGCGCGAGTCTGGAATTCGCGATTGCGCAGTTATTTTTGTAGTGTTCATAAGTCGAGCTCTGAATCGTCATTGCGGCATATCGCCTATTTTTATAAAATATTTCAATAAAGATTAGGCTGTTGCCATTTTGCACAATGATAAAATGTCCGCCGGAAGTGATGCTAAACGATTGGCTATAAACAATATTTTTGACATGATAAATTGTTTGATACACAAGTGCGCAAATATGTGAATCATATTTTAATACAAAAAAATAAATTGTAAGGTCGATTAAAGAAATAAATGGATTGAATGCAGCATTGCAGATGTCTGAAAAATACATTATTGATCTATTGCAACGCAACGGATTATTTTAAATTTATTGCCGGACAAAAATAAAATAGAAATGATTCCGTTATTGGATAAGAATAACTTACTAATAAGTGCGATGGTCACTTGCGTAATGCAAGTGATATTCTTTGTAATTGCCGCAGCTTTTCAATTTGATAAACTGACGGATTTCACCGGAGGAGCTAATTTCATAATAATAGCATTGATTACATTTTTCCTCGGACAAGGAGGTAGTCAATCAAAGACTTATGACAGTAGACAGCTGATGGTAACGGTTTTTGTATGCCTATGGGGCATTCGGCTATCCGGATACTTAATGTACAGAATCGTACAAATCGGCCGAGATAAACAATTCGAGGACAGAAAGAGAAATATCGTCAGATTTGCAGTCTTCTATACATTTCAAGCTTTTTGGGTGTACATAGTCAGTCTTCCAGTGATCATTGTGAATTCACCACATCATTCATATCCAAAAGCACCGAAAACGATGACGACATTAGATTCAGCCGGCACGGGAATATTCATAATCGGACTACTAGCCGAAACTTATGCGGATCTTCAAAAATTTTCATTCCGTCAAGATCCGGCTAACAGTGGCAAATGGTGTAACGACGGATTATGGAGATTATCTCGACACCCTAATTATTTCGGAGAAATTGTTCTATGGTGGGGAATATTCATAATATCTCTAAACGTAATACAAGGAATGGAATGGATTGCAATATTGTCGCCGATTTTTACGACGTTAATAATTCTGTTTCTATCCGGAATACCGCTGCTTGAACGTTCATCCGATGAAAGATACAGAGATAATGCCGAGTACAGATATTACAAATCGTCCACATCGCCGTTAATCCCGATACCGCCAGCAATCTACGTCGAGGTGCCGAAAACTTTGAAATTTATATTATGCTGCGAGTTTCCTGTGTACGATTCCACGAATGAAAAATCGACGGTACCTGCCATGACTGAATCAACGAGCATTTCAATGGTGCAGTCGCAAACTTAGCTAATACATAGCAGTCACGAGCAAGTGGCTGCGGGAATCAGAAAAGATTTCAGAAGTGGCAACGCTACGCCGACGGCTTTGTGATTGGGGGCCCCCGCAGAGCAATCGACGTCTCGTTTCGTACCCTTAACAAGACATGAAGAAAATATTCACCACGAAACTATAAGATTGGAGAGTAAAACTATCGTACAATCTGAAATAATTAATCAAGACGCAGGTCTGAAGAAAAATGAGTATATTGAACATAAAAGTAGTAAAATCGTCGAAGAAAAATTAGTATAAGCAATTGTTGATTGATATTATAAATTCAGTAGAACCTTGCTTAATTCATGAGTCCGTAATTCGTTCCAAAATCTTACTCGTAAAACGGAACAATTTTTGCCATATAAATTAATCCAAAATACGATATGATAATCTTCATTTTTTCTTCCATCGCAGAATCAATCAACCTGAAATGCAAATTAGGTTTGTAGAAAACAAAAAAAAATCGAAATAATTTGTTTTTTAATTATGATACATACCTTTATTACTAAACACATTTGTTTTTACTGACACTTCAAAATTAGGTAAAAATGTGACACAGCATTATCATTAAACAAATTTGTAGCACGCATAGCCACTGCCTTTTTGCAGTGATGCTTCTCAACGTACGATGTAACAGTTTCTCATGCTTCACCATTTCTTTTATTGCGCCTAAAGATTATTGCATTGCTGTTCTACCTCCTTCTCTGAGAAACTCTCCTCTCCAACTTATCGTATGAAACACAATGCATTGTTATAAGCTTTTCAGTGGTCAGCTCTTGGCTGTGCCCTTCAAGAAGTTCATCGATATCATTGTAATCCATCCCCAGTTCCATTATCTTAGGAAAAGACATAGAACAGAAAAGACATATACACTTAGGGTACTGATTTAAACCCTTCAAAATCACATTCGACGACCCTCTTTGGCGTGAGGGTTCTCTTGGTGGCCTCTTTTCACACAGATTCAATCATTAGGCAGACAACTATTAGCAAGTGATGTTACCAAAAATATCTGAGAGTATCTTATTTTTCTGCAATTGCAGACAAATAGGGTCCATGATTATTTAGAGTATTTATTCTTTAGAAATTTTTAAACAAATACATAAAGTTTGTGACTTTTAGGATTTTTATTAAAAGGGTTATTTAAGAAAAATCAAAAACTTGGGGTCCCAAATAGACCCCATCGGCCAGGACCCCTCCGACTAGGATAATATGTCTGAGCACAAGTTTGGAAAAATGTGCGTTTCTTTCTTCCTCTCTCCATGTCACTCATTGTGCGAGATGCCCGTTAAGCGAGGTTCTCCTGTATATGAAATGTATTTAAATATTTAAAGTATTTTTATTATAATGTGATTCATAAAAATAAACTGTACTCAAATTTTAGTATTCTTCGGTTTTATGTTAATTATTAAATAATGCTTTTAGTATTGCATTTATAAAAAAAGACGACTTGTATTGAATATAAATCTGCAATAACATTATTAAACCTGGATGTGTATTAAATTATTCTAGAATAAAATGTAGAATGTAAATAAATAAATGTTTTAAACTCGTTGGTATTAGTATATATTTAATAATTATTGTAGTTATCATGTAAACATTTATAGGTAGTATACATCTTTAAAGTTTATCTGTATATTAATGTATATAAATCTTCTAAAAGAAATACATTTTTTCATATACATACAATGTAATAGTGATGGTTGTACTTAGTAAAAAATTATATATCCATTTGTGTTGGAGAATTTTAAATATTTTATCTATTCTAATGTTATTGACATACACAATATGATACATATCATCAATTAAATATAAGCAAATATTTATTTATTGTTCTTACAAACGTTTATATGAATGTAACTATTACGATAAGAATTCATATTGAATGAAAGTATAGTAGGAGTTAATTATTCCAAATATTTATTGCTTTTTCTACAAAATGTTACCAAAAAATATATATTGTTAATATTAATCTATTATTCCGTGTAGAAACAAATTTTAATCTGTGATTTTTCCGTGTATTACTACGATTTACTCACTAGTCATGTGTAAAATTTTACATATATAAATATTAATCATCGTATTAAATACTGAAATATATATATTTACATTATTAATATTATAAATGTTTAAATTGGTATTATTAAAATATATTAATATTTCCATTAAACGATTAAATTGATATTTCTAGATTAATCGAGAGCTTTGGTATATCTATCGTATTCTCAATTTAGAACATAAAATATACGCTTGATATGTCATAACTAGAATATAATGTATTAAACTTTAAGTATTGCATATACTATATCAGTATTAAATATTTTATTTGATCTCGACAAATACAATATTAACCCTGCTCTTCTCCTATTTACCATAATATTGTTGAATACTTTATAAATAATATTAGTATGCTTTTTATTTAAATATTTTAAATTATATAATGCATTAAATATAATCAACCCTCCTATAGAGCGGCGTATGAGACTGTCCCTCTTACAGTGATTAATTCTAGAGCTACAAAACGCTAAACTTTCAAGGTCAAATTACGTATTTCGTATGTATGTAATACATTGCTGCACGAAATAGAGGTTAATACTCTTTGATTGACAAGGGATTTTGTAGAAAACAACAATTAAGAGGAAACGTTATAGGAGGGCTGACTGTATATGCATTTCTTTCAATTTACAAAATATTTTAAAAAAATAACCGCAAACTTTGTATGTCCGCAAACCTAGTCTTCTTTTGGAAGGGGTCCTATAGCGTGGTCCTTATCTCAGTGCTGTATGAGGGTTGATTGTATTTGTATATTCGGATATTTTTTTCTTAAATTCTTTGTAACTGTTGTACGTAAATCTCTGTTTTTCTCTCTTTACACAACGGGACATTCTATCATGCGATTTGATCCAATACAATCTGTCCATGGAGAGTTGTTGCCAGTCTTAATCTCGTTAAATCCTAGATCAGTCTTCTTTCAATGAAGTTTTACTTTGGTATTCAAATGATTAATTTCTTTTGGTTGTAGCTCTCCATCTGTTTGCTGTGGCCTTCAATTGTAATAATAGGGACCCAGAGAAACTATCTCTATGTTATAAATCAACTATCATTCGTCGGCATCGACTTACTCATTAATGTCAATAGTCGTATCAACCGAAAATAGCTCTCTGACTTTTCCTGCCAACATATGTCATTTCCGAAGTATCCCCCATTCCAATGAATAGCCAGCAGCATATTTCGAGTAACCCCCTCTCCATTTAATAGCCAGCGGCATACTTTGAGTATCTCTCTCACCACATTCAATAGCAGGTGGCATATCCTTAAAACCTGCTATAATTAATCAGGATTTCAAAGAATAAAATCAGTTCCAGTCGTACTATCATACCGGAGACAAATTTTCCAAAATCATCTCTTCATCAACAAAGCAAACTTTGATAAGGATCTGCTAGGATAGAAGTTGATTAATGCTAACGAAACATCCTATAATAGATAATGCTTTTATCAATGGAATTGTATCAATATTCCAGACTAACAATTATTTATAATTATTTTAGTTTTAAACAAACCCCAATCGATTATGTGATTCATTGTTTTATTAATATTTATGTATACTGCCATATCCTGCCAAATATTGTCGAAAATAAAGAAACTTCAAAATCAATTGCTTCATAATTCACTTTATTTTAATTAACAAATAAATAAGAATAAAATTTAATTGTTAAATTATCTACAGTAATGATTATTCATCTTATTATAAATTTTAGTATCGAAAATGTGAATTATCATCGTATCGGACCATGTGATCCAAATTGGCCTATAGATGATAAATGTGTACAGATCATATACTCCATAGGAGTGAGCTACGATAATGAAACTGACGTTTACGAACTTTCAAAAAATAATCTTCAAAAAATGTGGGATGAATATCAGACGGATATAAACTTACCGGGTCTCGGTCTCAAAGTATAATAAATATATTCTGAAATAGTTTAATTTAATTTGACATGTCTTAATCATATAATATATGTTTATTTTCAGAATTACGTACCACTAAATCATCTGTCCTATTTAATGTGGGTCGGAATATCTGTCGCTTTGGTTATATTATTAACGATTGGTCTATATTTCGTATGGAGTTATAGTGGTGTGAAGGATTTCTCGAGGTAAATATGCAAAGTTATTATAATAATAAATGATATTACTACTTATATTGTTATTTATCAGAGCGGCGAGAGAGGAGGATGAAGATGAAAATGTCCGACGAGGTGACGAAACATTATTCCCAATACCGCATCAAAGCGTTCCACCGTTGTGCGGAGAAGACTTTTACGCTACCGAAGAAAATGACGATTGGAATACTAATATGCGAGATTCTTCTGGCGGTAATTATTATTATTATTATTTAAGTGGCATTACTAACCCTGAGGCGTGTCTTTGCCACCTGGAGGCACCTCCGTCGCAACCATGATGTCATGACTGCGACGGACGTTCTCAAGGTTAACTTGGCTCTTCGAATACGGGTCAGGTCGCCAGCCAAAGCCTGAGAACCGAGCTGTCGCATGTAGGTTGTAACAATAATAATCAGACGAGGTTAGGGCCAATTCGTATTTAATTTACGGTCTGATCGGGTGCTACAGGGACCTGTAGCAGCAGACACGACACTGAATTGGCCTGGATAGCGGCCTGGGTCCTCATAGCTTCGTAGAATCCATGAAACTATGATTGTGCCCAACCGCTATCACCACCACGTCTGATTCTGACACGCAACAACACTCGACTCCGATACATAATTACGATATTAATTACATATTAATTACGATACATATTTTTAATAATTGTTTCTGCGATCAATATGATATTATTATCATTTTATTACTTTTATTCTAGTCGGAACCCATGATAATTTCGGATTTTCCAAAGACGAAGACATTGATTTAATCAATGATATTGTAATGTCTATACCTGAAGATTCACATCCCGCTCGGTATTTAAATTATCTAATTATTATTCACATATATTTTATTACAATTTTTAATTTTTGATTTATATTTATTCTAGGATGAGAGCAAGCATTGAAACGATCGAGAATGATGAATCAGTATTATAAAATAGATAAAATATACATATAAAGATCCTTTGTGACATTGTATTTATTTAAATTATTGAAAAATGTATATGAATTATTTAATATTACATAGATGTGTAATTATTATATTATTTTACTAATCGTTAATTAATCAACGAATTGATGTAAAATTTAGGATAATCTTTAAACAATAATCACTCAT
Source organism: Philopotamus ludificatus (assembly GCA_022495035.1). NCBI lineage: Eukaryota > Metazoa > Arthropoda > Insecta > Trichoptera > Philopotamidae > Philopotamus > Philopotamus ludificatus. The sequence goes on along the minus strand of JAGXCT010035734.1, from coordinate 6,637 downwards.
GAAATATTCCACAAAATTATATTTTTATTATATCGGAAACGTTTTTGGACATTATTTCTGGTTACGATAAATTATAAGAGTAAAGAAGATACAATTTCATGGTTGTCGAATGGTTTACACTTTGAATAAATGATAAATTCTTTTGTGAGTTTCAGTGAGTCATACTTAGATGTAGAGTATCATATGGCTAAGGCGACGATCTCTACAATACTAACAATGCAATTGAAGTGTTTTATACGACAGAAGAGGTAACAGCTGTTACAAAATAAGGATCATAGATGTTGAATGACTTTTAAAAACTACTATTGATTCGCATACAGAAACTATTCTTTGGCTATTGTATTTCCGAGCTCTTCATTTGTAATGAACCAAATTGATCTGTTGAAAATACTCCAAAACGATGCTGCTAAGTATTGAAAGTCATTCGTGAGTTGTTGTATCATACACTCAACTCTTTTTACACGGTTTAAAATAGCACAGTCCACTAGAAAGAATAAATAATATTTTTACATGATTTATTTTTTCTCACACAATGTCTAACAAAATATTGTATTTTAAATTTCACGCGTTTCATCCCGTTGTTCATTAGCGCAAAAAAACAATTTTTAGCTTTAAAATTCCAACAGGAATTGCAGATTTGTATGACAGGATATCAAGAAAAGTATAAACAACTTGAAACAAAAAATACAAGTGTATAACAGATTTCTTAATAATACTATAGACCAGTGGTTCTTAACCTGGGTTCGATCGAACCCCAGGGGTTCGGTGAGTCAGTCTCCCGGGTTCGGCGATAGACAAAACACACACCCGACTTATTGTACGATATTATAAAAATGATACGACGTATGATATAAGGGTTCGGTGAACGCCCATATGAATCTGGTGGGGTTCAGTACCTCCAACAAGGTTAAGAACCACTGCTATAGACAGTAATGACAAACAAAAATCTCAACACATTAGACGTATCGTTTGCATTATTTTTTTTTAAATTAAATGCATTTGTATATTTAATATTTATATAATTTATTTGTTGGGTTTACATTATTACGATTTTTTATATCACATTGTTATTCTTTATTAAAATAACAGTCTTTTTATACTCAGTTTTTAGTGGAACGTATTTACCGTGTAAAAAAAGTGATGGGTCTATATATTATACATCTCATAACTTATTAACTTGTAATTAAATTCATAGAAAACTACTTTTATAAATATATTTTTGGGACTGGAATGGATTATATTTCGATTTACACAATCTTTATCACGGAAAAAATATATTTTGAATTCTCGCAGTTTTTTGGAATGAATGAACATAATATATATATCGTCATACTATTGATGTAACATTGGGTTAAGCTTAGATAAACATTGCAAATGATATGAATTGATTGTTGCATTCTGGAATAAATTAATTCCTTAAACTTTTTCTGTGTTTCATTGCTGAATAAGGACTGCGAAAATGAACGGACTGTTATTTAATATTCTATCGTATAAAGAGCCGGATCAATAAAGCCGTTGTGCAGTATTAATTTATAGTGTATGATGTCTTAAGACAACGCAACAATTTATTACATCATTTATACTTAGTTTTAACTAAATTTTTTATCATAATATAAAATAAAAATAGTATAAAATAAAATAAAATCCTCATTTGGCAGTGATGTTTTAATACTAAATAATATTTTAAAGTAATGTCGAGATATTGTTTATTGTAATGTATTGCGAAATGATATTAAATTATTAGAAATGCGCATTACCTTTCGATAAATATTTTTATTGATAAGAGTTTATGACGAAGTGTATTATCGACTCAGTGGCATTACTCTTATCTTATTGTTTTTTAAACCATTGCAATTTTAAATGTATGTTTATACTTAACAATAACTAAATTATATTATACCTAAAATATTTTCAATACTTCAAATCATGCAAAACTATTTTTGAATATATTTGTCCCTGACGGGTTATTCTTGGTGTTAAATGTAAAATAATTTTAAAAGTAGAGTGATAAACATCGACAACAAAGAAAAAAAGAACAGCAGTTGAACGTATTAATAACTCGATACAGTTAGCTCTCATATAGCGACTAGTGAGGTAATACGCTATAGAAATCAGCTCTATAGAAGACTAGGCATCAATACAAAATTTGAGGTTAAGTTTATTTAATTTTTTTTGCAAATTGAACGAAATCGATACTTCAAACATTTTTCCATTCGCATATTTCAAAGAACCTTGTTCTATTTTCAGTTTATTCACGCGCGCGTGTTATATTTTGTTGTCAACCAAAGGTTATTTAAAATTTAGCGTTTTGTTGAAAACGGCATCTAGAATTAAGCACTATAGCAGGGACTGTCGCACGCTGCTCTAAAGCAGGAGTGCTATAGGAGGATTATTTGTGTTTTATTGTGCGTGAAATCAATTTGTCACGAGTGTATTTTTTATATTTTTATTTGGACTTTTTTCTTAAATGAGAAGAAATAATTTCTTGATTAACACGCTATTCCCTTTAATATCGTGCTTTCAAGTCGAAGTCATCTTAGCTTCTCGCCTGTGAAGTTCATGCTTAACCGATCCATCACGGCGACTTGATAACAACCGCGTCGCCCGAAGGGGTCTATTTATAATGGAAATAGACCCCAAGCATTTCAACTCAAGATATTGATTGTTTTTTTTAAATTGATTATTATATATATAATAATAAAAATAGTTATTCATGATATGCTACGTAATTTGGTCGATATTTTGGATTTTTTAATTAATATGACGCGTAAATGCCACGCGCACTCGACGATGTCCCACCGCAGACTGAGGACACGTTGCCGGTAGTCTGACCGCCGAGTTCTCGCCTCACGTGTCAATCGCACGGTTTCACTCGCACTCGGCACATCGTATCGGATGCGAGCTAGAAAAAATATCGTGCTGTGCCAGTGTAGAAAATACGCCTTGAAATTTTTGGGGTCTATTTTCATAAATTCTTTTTCCAAATGTACCCCATCGGCCAGCAGCGTTGGTTTCGAGCCGTTGCGAAGGATCGGTTAATATATTATAGTATCAGTGATAAATTAATGAATAAATGAAATTTAAATTTAAAATTAAATTTAATAAAATTTAATTTTAAAAAATCAAGCGATTATAAGCTTTCTATATACATTAGATTTAATTATAAAAATCACGAATCTGTGATATTTTCATTACAGATTTATTAATAGATAAAATTAAAATTAAATAAGATTTATTAATTTATTAATAGATATTAATGAATAAGAAACATCTATGGCTTTTAATCTGATAGCCTATTCAATAAAAGACATTATTTTTTAAAATTAAATAAACAATTTGGTTTAAGTTTGCTAAAAAATCGTATCGGATGCGAGCTAGAAAAAATATCGTGCTGTGCCAGTGTAGAAAATGCCTTGAAATTTTTGGGGTCTATTTTCATAAATTCTTTTTCCAAATGTACCCCATCGGCCAGCAGCGTTGGTTTCGAGCCGTCGTGACGGATCGGTTAATATATTATAGTATCAGTGATAAATTAATGAATAAATGAAATTTAAATTTAAAATTAAGTTATTCATGATATGCTACGTAATTTGGTCGATATTTTGGATTTTTTAATTAATTTATAAAAATCATGTATCTATCGAATCTGTGATATTTTTATTACAGATTTATTAATAAATATTTATTGGGAAAATGAATAAGAAGCATCTATGGCTTTTAATTTGATAGCCTATTCAATAAAAGACATTATTTTTTTAAATTAAATAAACAATTTAGTTTAAGTTTGATAAAAAAATCATTTGGGTCAATGCGTCTGGTCCATGGAGTGGAAATGTTTAAAACTATTTTATTGTTTTTTTTTTTATAGAAATAAACGTTTTTGTACTTGTTAATGACGACGAATATGTATGACGTACGTTCAAAGTTATTTCAATCTGTCAATATCATAAGAGAGAGACGGCATACGTTTTTATATATGCATGTTTATTTTCACAGTCCATATAATTCCGCCTGACCGGTTTAAGTTAATCTTTAAACAAACATGACAATTTATTTTTTAAATGAAAAATCTGTGAATCGAAATATTTATTAGAGTGATGTTTAATTTTGGCACAATTGCATTTACATATTAGCGGCTTAATGATAATGTGCGATCAAACGAAGGAAACACTGGTAACAAATTGGCCTATCCTCAATTTAATCCGCGTAGGTGGAGACCGCGTCAGCTAATCGCAGTACAAATCCCCAAAAAATGCTCATATTTATATTTTAACACAGTTTACAACTCGGTACCGGAGTAAACAGCCGCTATCAGATAACTTATCTGTCAAGAAATACTTATCGCTTTATACCGCGCACAAGTTTCCAAGGAGAGTGTCTCTTGATTCGCCATACACAGTGAAATCTCACTCGACATATCCATGTTTAGATAAGTATATCACGAGTTTCGTCGGTTTTTTATCTTAAAAATAACTTATCGAAATGATTAGAAGAAGAAGTTATACCGAGGCGGTGGGGGGAGATGCAGTGGAACAGCATTACCCAGTTATCGAAGCAGTGCCGAACGAGTACAACACTATGGCTGGTTACATATCCAGCAGCAGTGATGAATACGTCGGCGAAACAAAAAAAAAAGCGAAGAGTTATGTACGCAAGAGTGTAGAGAACGGACTGAACAGCGTTGCCAAAACACCGGAAGACGACGGCTGTATCAGGTCTCACAGTATTAAATATTATGACATGAGATATTCGAGAAGCCTTGACATATCCGATGGTGATGCTGCTTCAAATCATTCAGTCAAGGAGATATATAACGCTTGTTTGGAATATGTGTCCGACACCAGTTCCCAGGGAAGAAAGAGCGCGATGCCCGACGATTTCAGCAGTTTGCGGAATTATTTGGCCAGCTCTCGCCATTGCAGCAGGGAGTTGAATCAGACTAACACAACAGATGCCATACAATTGAGTATATCGGATAATGATCAAATAGTAGCGCGAAAACCGGAACAGGACATGTCCATTCCGAGAGTTCACGTCGATTATTGTGATGATATTGAATTTGATGATGACTATGACGATGAAAACAAAGAAAATCAACCGGGGAATAGGAAATCGTTCATCCCGTTGCTCTACATTGGACGAAACAGTGCGAAAAAAAAGAGGTAAATATATTTAATGATACGTAGATATCTAATATAATAAATGATTACATATCCGTGCCGTGCCGTCCTATTGGGGACCCCAAGTTATTATTTTTTCTCTCTCTCAATCATCCTTATTGTCCGCAATTGCGGAAAAATAATAAAAACAACAATATTCGTTTCTTTAGCCACGAGCGCGATGTTTTTTCTCGCTCGCATCCGGTACGATGTGCTGTGAAGTGAGAGTGAAACATACTAGTAACGACACTCGCTAAAATATCGACCAAATAATGAAGCATATCATGAATAACTATTTTTATACTTAGAATAATCCATTATTTTTAAAAAATGTCAAGATATTGATCAATTTTTCATCAACATCTTGACTTGAAATGCTTGGGGTCCCTGAGAGACCCCATACGGACGATGGGGTTTTCTTTCAAGCCGCCGTGGCGGATTGGTTAAACATCTTCATGTTTACTTACATCTGAGAACTAACCTGGAATGCGAATTTGATTGCAGAAAACAAAAAAAATAATAGAAATAATGAATATTTAATAATTAATGTTCTACTAGAAAGCTGACTAGAGAGATTTGTTTTTACCGACGCTTTAAAATTTGGTAAAAATGCGACATCATTATCATTAGATAAATTAGTAGCGCGCATAGCCACTGCCTTATTAGGTAGGGTGATGCTTCTCAATGTTTGGTGTAACTTGCTTCAGCATTTCTCTTATTGCGCCAAATAATATTGCTTTGTTGTTCTATCTCCTCATTCTCCTCCTTCTCTAATAAACTCTTCTCCATAATGTATTGCTATGAAACACAATGCTTTATAAGCTCTTCGTGTGGTCTGTTCTTGACTGTACTCTACAACAAACTCATCAATATAACTGTTATTAATCTACAGTCCTATGATCTTGGTCAAAGACACAATCTCGTTGACTGTAGACTCCGCAAGTACTGTCTCAAATCCTTCAAATTCACATTTGGCAACTCCCTTTGACCAAAGCTTCTAAGTATAAGTGGGGGTTCTTCACGTTGCTCTTTTCTGCCCCTATTCGATCATCTTGAGGCAGGAGAGTGGGATTCGTATTTCAAGAGATAACTAAAACTGATGAAATTGAATTTTAATAAAATAAATATAGGGCAATACTTGATTTATACTCATAACTATGAGACTGAGCTATTTTCTCTTACATCGAAGTATTAATGTTTTTTTTTTACTAATAATCGTCGAGTGTTCAGTGTTGTCGTGTGTTAGTATTGGACGTGGTCGCGATCGCAGTTAGGTACAATTATGATTCTGTAGATTCTATGGAACTATGAGGAGCCCAGGACGGTTTCCGTGTTGATTTGATGACGGATGTGCTACTGGAAGTGCCTGTAGCATCCGATCAGACGGTAAAGTAACTACGATCGGCTCTAACAACGTTCGATTATTATTGTTACAATTCACACGTTGACATCTCGGTTCCCGGGCTGGCGACTTCACC